>JAOVYW010062205.1:0-22114 GCA_025775045.1 Hiodon tergisus
AAATGGCGTGGCTCCGGGTTTGAAGGCTTCATTATATATATATGTTTTTTTTGTTTGTTTTTTTTTGCATAAACTATTACCTTGTTTATTGAACGTAAGTCTCCTTTTCACTTCGCTTTCAAAAGGAAAAGAATGTCTTTGGCAAAGTACCTTCCCACATTTCCCAAGAGATATGGCTATTGTCAAAGCCGGGGGCTTTCAAACCCACAGCGTATAGGATAACAGTTTTTGTTTCTATAGATTTCAATGGAGTTTGGATGATGTGAGACACCGGGCAAACATAGCTTCTTCTTACAATTAAACCCCCAGTGCCCTTTTTGTCGCCACGTACCCAATATTGTGATCTAACCACCATTAATTTAACGATCGCTTAAATTAACAATGTTGCGTAAAGCCACTGGGGAAACAAATGGCACTTGCTCAATTTCTCAGCATTATGAACAAAACGTTTTTGTCCGAGGCCCGGGGATTTTCCAATACCTGAATCTCATTTCGTAAAAAATATATATAGTATCAAATATGACTTCTATATCTATTTAGAAGCACGGCAAAGATGCCCCCCGTTCCAGCATGCAATGCTTCAGTACTGTTCTTGGATATGCGGCCTGGGCAGCTGGAAAAAAGTAGACTTAATTCACTTGATAATCTCTAGCACTTTCAGGAATTAAGGGTTTTGTTTTATTTTAAAAATACAACTTCAACAAAAAGAAACAACTTATTATTTATCATATTTATTGGGGCACGTTTCTTAAATATTTGTTGTTGACAACAACAGTTTGCTGCAAAGTGCCCAAGTTTTTGAATAAAGCTAAATGTTTTAATGATCTCTGTGACCATTAGTTCATAATGTTTATTTCAATCAGCAAACCTTCATTTAGCTAAATCTAGTTCCATTGCCCCAGGGCTTCAACTTTTGTGAAAAATTAAACTAGTGTGGTGTAAAAAAAAAAAAAAGCAATGTAAAACCAACGATGGGAAATGTAGAAAAAGTATGTAATCAATAACTTAAAACATAATGGAAGCAAATAAATATGCATAATATTAGTAATATACAAAGTTACATTTTCTGCAGTTTAAAGGACAGTAGACTATCACATCAAAAGTACATTATTAAATCACATATTTGTTTTTGTTTTTTACTTAGTTAAACATAAAAAGTGCTTTGCTCTATACTATGTTCTTGAGTGTTTATTTAACTGTAACAACACAGCCTAAGCACATATATGGACTCCATCTTAATTTCTTTAAAGATTTGCACAGTCTAGACTGGTCATAATTGAAGCAATAATAATAAAAAAAACTATGATACACATATATACATTAATTACTCTTTAAAACATGACACAGATCAAATGAAAACCAAAAAACCAAAAAACAAATGTTCATTTTGGTCACATTGACTTTTTTTTAGTACATGCTAAACGCAAGACCATTTGTTGAGAAAACATGTTTATGAAAGTGTGGAGTCAGTGCCTCACAATAATTAAGTAGCATATTTCCTCAAAGGGTATTTGTGTCTGTTTTCTTGTTCCCATGGGACAGATTGTTTGGTCATGCCCGATGCAGTGAGTTCAGTAAAACTTTGCTCCCACGATATAAGGATGAGACCACTGTCAGTCACCTGTCCCTTTGGTTCGGGCTGGAGCGAGCCTGTGCCGGCGCCGCCTATGCTCTGCCTGTCCAGCGGGCCTCAGAAGATTCTCTCGGTAGCGCTGGCTGGTGTGAAATTGATGTACCATGTCGTGGTCCTTGTTTCCCAGCACCCTGGGAAGAAATAGGGAGGCCTTCTCTGTCCTGCGGGTTTTGAAGCCCCTCCTTGGCCGCCCCTTTCCATTGATGGACACGTACCACAGTCTCTCGGCGCTGGCCCGGCGTCTGCTGCCACCCGATGTTGGCGGTGCCGTCCGATAATGCCGGGAAGCATAGGTGTTGTATCCCAGCTCATGGATTCGTTCAACAAACTCACATTCCGCATTGAACACATCCTAAGGATAGGAGTAGTTAGTTACTGGCAGTTATGACAGCGGGGATCTGCTAAATTACTGCTAGTAGAATACCAATGGCCATTCTGATTCTTAAGTTGGACTTTTGCGTTTGCTTATGGTGGAAGTAATCACATCCCCAAGCTAAACATGGACCATAAAGAGTCCCACAAAACACCTATGTACCCTTATTTAAAAACATATGAGTAAATATATTTTGCACAGCAGGAACAGTGACAGCTGTGGGGCACCAAATGGTCAATTTCCGCCCCAGCATGGCTGGAGGTACTTAACCTGTTTTTGTTGAATAAATGTCACTAACTATGTAAATGGACAAAGTCTCAAATTGTATGTTAAGGACATTAATGTGAATTGCACTAGTGTGTGCGAGTTGATGTCCCCTTTCTCTGTATACAAGAAAGAATCTTTACACTGCTCTGCACAAAGCAATCATGCGTCTTAATGACAATTAACTCAGCACAAGTAGGATGTATTTATAATGCACACATGCCTTATTATGACATATACGCATTTATCACAGGGCTTTTAATATTATACGCTTAGTACTGGAGCATTTACTGATGATTAAACAGTCAAGTAGCTAAAATCTAATTTTATCCGTTTCATAAAACTTATATACAAGAAGTTCGATTGTGAAATCTCTACAATTAAGCTTAATTTGCAAGTTGACAAGACGTACACAGCAAACACCCACGGAATAGCATTCTAGCATCACAAGACTTGCTAGAGAATACCAGAAGCTAGAGTTTTCATGTCACACTTACCGAAGCATAGAGGCGTCCTTTTTTGTTCATGGCCAGATATCTTCCCGAAAATAGACCTTTTATCGCCACCACTCCAACGTCAACGGCTGTGATCTCTAATATACCTAAAAAATGAAGTCTAAGTGTTATTTTCATTTATTAAAACAAAGCTGTTCATACACTGAGAGTTTAATCCTAGTATGCTGTGATTATTAAAATACACCCCCCCCCCCACCCCCATTAAAATGACCTAATTTGGAATTACCTTCTCTATGCAAGACATGTAATTATTTCGTATACTCAAAAAGTACTCCAGGCTAAAACAACTATTTTGAATTTGAATACCATATCCTATGTGCAATAATGTCACCCACGTAGATTTGTTGGAGTAGGGCGGATTAGTCGTAGCATTCTCTCGCTCTATCTGACAATGGGGTAAAGAACCGCAGCGGCAATTACTTGCCTCCCTGAATGCGAAACATAAGCGATTAGGAGAAGTGCCCGTTTGACTTTCCTAAAGAAATAGGTCACGATTTATTGAGACCTCGAAAAAGCATTTGGATTAAACCCCAACAGAGGTCAATAAGATTTACTCTTAATCTATGGGGAAGTGGAATGACATTGAACTACAGGTTTAACTAATCCTGCACAAAAAGTTCGAATCTCTGACATCTGTCTTCTTTTTTTAGGAGCTCCAGTCCAGTCGTACAGTTCCGTATACTTATTTACGAAAATAATAAATTTTGATATCCATAATAATACTTTAGCATTTATTCAAAATTAACCAAGTAAATTTAGGACAAACTGCAAATTGTCGGTTTAATTGCATTAGGTTTGTTTCTCTATATCCACAGCTCAACGATAACAACTGAATCCTAGTGCACACAGACGCTTTGTAATTTTGTACAATCTGTAATAGGAAACGATACACAGAATCAACGCAAGAGCTATATTTTCTGATTGAAATGGAATGGGTTGTTTATCGGATATCGAATATGCATCCTCTTAACTAGAATTAATAAACATAATCGTGCAGTTTTGTCTAATTTTCACATGGAAATTTCGCTCATTAGTGCCCTGTCGCTTTGTAAAATCGACATAATTTAAAATACTACGAAATCTCGCATTTAAAAGAGGAAGTAAAACACGAACGTACGCGAACAAGTACGGCGCAAAAGGAAAATAAATAGCTTTATAGAACTGATTTAAACTAATTCATGTATGGTTTATCCAGCATTCATAGTGAAAATGATTAAAGTAAGACCCTTTTGAATAGTCGAACTAAAACAGTCGTAGTAAAATATTGCGGTAAAATAGATCGAAAAAAAATATCTACTCACTGAACGGGTTGTTTTCTTCTAGAGATCCGTCTATTTTCCCATTAGGGTGTATTTGTAAATGGTACTTAGTCGCACAGTACAACTTTCTGCGTCTTGGTGCTCCCCCGAGGTGCTCGTAGACTCCACCGCGTCCTCCAGCATCTCTTCGCAGTCTTGGATCACACGTTTGGCCCTTGGCACAGGGCGCCTTTGGGGTCCTAGACTGTCTTAAAGACAGTTCTTGCTTACTTGAATCCAAGATACTCAGCAACAACAAGACCAGAATTATAACCATTGTGGCATGGCCGAAAATCTAAGTCTTCGTGCTAGAAAACGGAGACGTGAATGAAGAGGTCCCATTAAAAAGTCTTGCTTTTCTTGAACTCGGTAGCAAAGTGCAAGGACCAAGCTCGCGGAGGACCAGCAGCTTTATCTATGACGATATCTTCTTTTTTCATCTATGATGTGTTAGTAAACCATCATTGATTAGGGCCGGCACGGTGGGTAAAAAGGCATGGATTAGCCGTCGATGTGCTCATGGTTCCCATTTACTCTCCATATAGACGGCATCTGGGGAAAAAAAGCTGAATTTCTAAACTAAAGGAGGCTATCGTGAGATTTCGCTGATCGACAGTGCCCAGAAATAAAAGAACCTTCCAGCAACAATAGCCTGAACTCCAACCAATTGATACAAAAGAGAAGGGAGGCAAGGTATCAGTCTTGTGTGAACCATGAGAGTGCAATGTGAGTGCAGAATGGATGAAATTACACAGCATTACACACAGCGGCTTATTGCGGAACACCGCATCACAAAGAACGACCCATCTGAGGGCAGAGTTTCTTCTGCGCTCTCCTTTTGAAAGATCAAAAAGGCCAATTATGCATTCGCAAATTATACTGTGGGCTTCTCCGTGAACATTCCCTCGAGTCTGTTACGATAACCCCATATACGCAACGCGCCAACTACGTTGAACGACTATAAAAATGAAGTAATTTACACATGTGGCTCATAAGAAAGCACACAAGAAACCTCTGCATTATAAAATACTTTAGAAATGTTCTTTTTCAATGATAGCATTGCTATACCAAAATAAAAACCGAGCATCCCTTTAAGCATAATTGCAACAGGTCCTATCAGTGGTTGTTAAAATTTGCTAAATCAATCTTCAAAATATATATATTTCAAACATATAGCCGCAGTTTCCATATACAGCTCGTCGTAGGCTATATGAGCAGACATTCCTGAATAAAATTCTATATTCAGTTAATTCGACAATTACTAGCGTTTTATTGAAACTGTTTATCAGATATTATTCTTAAGTGGACACCATAAATAACCTGTTTAGAAGTTATTATTTTAGCTAAGTATAGATTACGTTGATTGTATAAATGCACAGAAGCCTTCACGACCTTAGTTGTGAACACTAAGTCAAAAAACAGTCCACTTTAATTTGTGCCAATCTGTCAATTTGCCCCATCTCGGGTAATTTCTCTTGACAGGATGTTACTTCTTAGTTGGATCCCTTTGCAGCTAAAGCAATTTCGCATTCCGATGCAGAGTATCAGTCTGATAGATTTCTCCACACATATAGTAAGGGGTGTGAAGATTTTACAGCCGCGAATAGTGTCCAAAAGAAAACCGACCTTTAAGCGCTGACTGATAGCCCCACGAGTAAAGAGAGAAGCACTCGCTGTATTATTATTCCCTGTGTCCGAAACAAAATGTATCAAGTGTATAATCCGAAGTGTTGAAGAACCGCAGACGAAGATAATTGCAACAAAACGCGTTTTATAGCCTATGTATCCCCCCCCAAAAAACCAAATGTTCACTGTTAAGCACGTTTGCGACTTTTCTTCCGAGGACCCGGGTAACAGCCTCCAATTATGTATTCTTACTGCAAGGTCTCCCACCATGAAATGTACTTTTCCTCTCTTCAAAATAAGATCGTGAATACTGCTCTAGACGGTCTCACTTCGAATATTACAGCCCTTAGTAGGCTATGTTGCAGCACGTGGGCGACGGAGTAACACGCAAACGACTGTTGCTCAAATTGTTTCCATCTTGGTCGCATTATGGCTACCATTTTCATAATTAGCACCATCATCTGCAAAACTCTCTGCCCTTTGGCTTTATACCAGCGTTGAAACCATGGTTAAAAACATCCCGAGAGCGCGCAATTCACGTGTCTCTCATGCGTTTTATCAAGCGCACAGTACATCACATAGTTTATCGGGAAAAGGGTGGCAAGACCGGTGCATTGCCCTTTACATGCACGTTTCAGACCTTGCAAATCAGACAACAACGCGGTTAAAACTTTAGCCAAGTGATGTATATCATAGGCGTTCTGGTGACCATTTCTGAAAGAGACCTTTTAATGTGGCTTGATTCTGACAGAGGGTGGGACTTCTGATGTGGTCCGTTGTTTCTTTCTGGAAGTATTTTAATTATAGTCTACAGCCGCCCACAACGCCTAACAGTAATAATCAGAGAGCTGTCTGATTTCGATCGGCCCTAGAAAGCAGATTGGTGGAGACCTCTGTAAACCGATGGCATAACTTCAGTCTGTCTTCTTAAAACAACTTTATCATTACAAGACTTTAATCGTGTTATTAAGAACAAAATTCCAATTGCTTTGGTATGTCTCTTAACCCGGCTCAACACTGGACGTTCTGTTAAATTGCATTGAAATGTATCACAGCGATCGTTATAGGCGGGAAATATACTATTTATTGTAGATGACCTGTAATTTTACCGTCTATATAATTACCTGTTGTACAAGGATTGTGTGTTTAAATCGACATTTAATTAAAATGTTTGAATTGTCCGAGGAAATTAAGTAATAACAGACAATCATCTCATTCGGATTTGACATGCAAGGCAGACATAGATTTGTAGGTAAACCACACCCCTTCCTTTGTCCAGGTAAATGTAATTCTAAAGGCCTCGGGCCTATTCCAACACGAAGTCCTATCAGCAAGTAAAACGTCGGGTGTTGAATATCCCTCTTGGAATTCCGACCTTGTAGAAAGGTTTTAGTCATATTACTAATGGTATTCTGTCACCTCCAGATAGGGGTAACGTAAGTAGGATAGCCAATTAAAATGAATATCAATATATTTAGTTTATATAAGGAGAAAAGTAAAAAGTTTCCGATTTGAATCAGAAACCAGGTTTGCCAAGTTTACAATTGCAAAAAGGAATTGACATTACCGTGCTTTCTGTTTACGATTTTTAATTATTGTAAATTTCATACAAGGGTATACCGTTTTTCGGTAAGAAAATGTACTATCCTGAATTCGTACGCGTTTGTGTATAAAGTATCTATACTTCTGCTAAACAAATTCAATTATTCTGCCGCTTGCACTATTGAGAATAAATACATTTAGATGTAAAAAGTTACATAGTTTAATACTATCTGCGATTACACTGTAACAAAAGAGTTCCCAGTAACATCCCCATTGAGGAGTTTGTTAAATGTGCAATGTAACTAAACCCCTTAACTATTTAATGTGAATTATTTATTATTTAATGTAATTAAGCTGCTCTCGTAAATAGGTCGACTATAATATATCATATATATCGTTTTTTTAACCTGTATTTTGGCCTGCACACGATTTACTTTCAACATACCACATTACTAAACCCTTAATCCAGTGTAGTTACACTGTTGTTAATGAGACTCATAAAGTGTTTCTAATAAATGTTAACGCCTGTCGACTTTACTGGTAGTTGGTTTGTTGGCATAGTCGCCCTATTTTGCTTTAAGACTAAATTCGGAGACCATCATCATGTTCAATTCTCAGCCTTTCCACTTCGCCCACAATTTAACAGTTATATTTAACAGAATCACTGTATTACTTTTGATAACTTAAACACTATCTGTGTTTAGTGATAGCTAAACTTTTGAATTTTGTTTGAATTAAAATCATTTTCCCCGTAGAAAGCAGGTGTATCAAATGTGGTCTCCCCAATAAACCAAAACAATTGGGTTTTAGAGGTTTCTGTTCAGTCTGTGATTCAAGTTATGCAAACATTAACATTGTAATTAATTTGTAATATAAATTGTTCTTTATAGGAAGATGGGAGAATGCAGAACCGATTTTTAGTCTTTTAAAAGTCTTGTGAACAATGGAGAATCCAAGATGGAAACACAAAGTGTTCCAGCTGGAAATCACAGGGTCTAGGCCTTATTTTATAGTACTAGATTGATGCCGCCAGTTTAAATTTTTGAGTGTGTCTGCATAAGATTCCCCTCACTTGACCAACAAAGTTATAAACAAAAGCATAATATGGCTTTGGAATTGGGGTGAAATCTAAAAACGACATACAATTTATTCAAGGCAAAAGACGGGAAACATTTCGAGGGTACCCTTAATTACCCATAAATTCCAACTATGTGGATACAAACGGTCTTTTCTGAGATTACAAAGGTTGTTAGCCCCTGATTATTTTTTCTCTCCTTCTACTTCTTTGTGGAAAGAGGGGCACCAATAATCCAAAACAAATCAAACTGACCTTTGAACCTTTTTTGCTGTACTTTTTCTCATGCCAGGGTTTCTTTAGTGCGCGAGTGATCTGAGGGCCCTGTCGGGACCGCAGCCACTTTCCCAGACGAGACTGCCTTTCGTCCCCTGACCAATCGCTGCACAGTCCCCTTTGTCCCGCTTCACTTTGATCTCACCTGCTTGTCAGGGCAAAAAGAACTCCCGTACAGTACGAACGCACTGCAAACAAATTGGCAACCGTTTCATTCCCATACCCAATTTCAACAGGTCAGTTTGAAAATGTTAACCCTTTTACCTATCCACAGTTAGCACACTGAGAGATATATTTCTTTAGAATAACATTTGCTAACACACAAAAAAATTTAAATTTAAATTTTAATTTTTTTTAAATTAAAAAAATCTGAAAAAAATTAAAAAAACAGGAAAAAATAATTTTCACCCCAGCCAAATCTTATTCTAGATATGTTGAGTTATCGCACAAAATTTTTCCTTGTTATTGCAAGATTTTTTTTCTCTTATCAGAAGATAATTGTGCATTGAAATCATTACCACAAATCAATAACAGTATTTGCATTGTAATTTCAAAGTTAATCTAATATTTTGTTTATTTAATGTATACTATTTACTAGTAGATGAAAGGAAAGGAAAATGCGCTGCAGGAAGAACAGGAATAAATGGGGGACGATTAAATAGGCAGTGTTTCATTTGTTCACTCTGAGCATAGGTATAATTAGGCCTTCCTCCGACGAGCTGGAGAACTATGGGACCCTATCTGCAAGTATCAGAGAGTCTGTAGTGTTATGTCTGCCAATTTAACCAATGTCTCCAAAATGAGCTTGCTGAAAAGTTTGTAGAAACAGGCACCTGTAGGTTTGTTTTGACATTGTGTCAGGAAGATGTTCTATGTGCTTGGTGATGTCAGTGGAACGTCCAAAATGGTGTTTGGAATATGATGACTATACATATATATATATAAATTCCAAATTAAGCCTATGGGTTCTATTATAAGCCCTCATCGCAATCAAAGTGAGGGTGAGGAGGTATGACCAGTCTTCTCCAATTAAGTGGCCTTGAGCCACCCATCTATTTTTCACTGCGTCATAAACCACAGTCAACAACATTTTTAGATGAGGCATGGCCCTCTCTCGATGGCAGCCTGCAGGCGCCCCAGAAGACAATAAGAGACTGGGCAGTGACGGGTCGAGACTACCCCTGGTGATTCCCACCCATGCTAGCTTGAGTTTGTTAATGGCTCTGCCATGTGTGTGCCGCCACTGTGCTCTCCTGGATACAATCAGCAAATTACATGAGCTGGATTTGAAACTGTGAAATCCTGGTCATAGGGCTTGGTCTTTGCTCAAGCAAGCACCATTTGCAACAGAGTCATTCTGGAGTTAAAATATATATATTTAATTTCCAAAGCTACTCCAAAATGAGTCGACCTGTCATGGTCGTTGCAAGGCATCTTTTGTTATAATGTAATAAAGTAGCGAAGGGAGTGAAGCAACTACTTTATCAGTAAGATCAGCTAAATTACAACTATAATGCAAACAATTCCTGCATTATACTGACTTACATGGAAAACATTTTTGTTCAGCTAATAGAATGTCTGTAATTTTTAGCCCTGCCACGTTTCTATCCCATACTATTTGGAACCAAAATAATTTAGAGTTTTTGCTCATTTCCTGGAGTAACCAAATAACCCACACAATGGTTTTATTTTACTGAGAAATGTTCTCCATAAGCCTCTGCACCTCAGCCCATCCTATGATCTCAAAGATGCTTACCTGAAAAATATCAATATGCTTTACTAAAGTTTTGTAAAGTATTGTCTACAAACCCGTGAAATGTAATTCTAAATATTCCTGCATTATTTGCATTTTCAATTAAATAAATAAAGCCAGCCAAACTCCAGAAAAGGGCACACACAGTCCCAGCAGTGAAGAAAAAGTTTAAAACTGTTCACCATAAATCACCCCATAGCATACCGTTAAGCCCTACAGTCTGTATGCGGATGGAAATGGTGTGCCGACATGGTCAGTACACCTGTGGGTTTTAATACATACAATTTTTCAAAACACTAAGCATGCAACTCACTTCTGTGCTCTGTGGTCAGTCATGAAAATTTAAGGTTGAACTTGTTGGACCTGTACAGTACGCTATGAAGTGTACTCTGTATGGCCCCCCCTCTTGTCCCCAGTGCTCAGGCCTATGTGCACATCCTTGTAACGCTGTGGTAAACGTTGTGAGAACGTCGGCTATGAGGTGGCACGCGCCCTTTTTGCCAGCACGACCCAGAACATTGACGCGCCGTTGCCGTGTCAGAGCTCAGCAGTGGCCCGCCAGTGACAATGACGTAGCAGCTGCTGGCGGCTCATTTGAAACTCAATGTCACCTAATTTCCCTTTAATATTAAGCCATTGACGCCAGGACAGGGCTCCCAGCAGGAGCTTCTGAATGAGAAAGCTGCTTATTTATAGTTAAGAAGACGGATGGACCAGGGGGATTTGCAGCATGTGTATTGTTCCCAGCTCCCTTTTGAAAACACTGCAGTAACATTTATGTGGACCTTAACTGAGCTTTTACGCTGTATCCATTGTGTCTTGATATGATGTTAGTTTGTGTTTAAAGAAGGTTTGGAGGGTGGGGGATTCCGCCACAAAGCAAGTTAGGCCTCAGGTTTATTATTTAATGTTTTTTTTTTAAAGTTATTTAAAGATGATTTTAAGAATATTTGTTTTTAAAATAACACAATGTTTTAAAATGAATTTAACGTTGATCTTTCATTGAAAACTTGCCCTGTCTTATCACATATTATAAAGAACCCAGTTTTGTGTCTGTTACACTAATAACTAATAACTAATAGCAAAATAATAGCAAAATTAATTTAAATTGGACCATTTAAAAACAATTATTAATGATTTTTTTACATTGAGGAATTTCAGTGTGTAATCCACTTGGATTAAATTAAATTATGTTACACCAATTAACCAATTATCAATTACTAACTTGTTAAATAGTATCAGCATTTCTCTAATATCTTCCATGCCTTTGGTTACCTTTTGCAATGTGTTTGTGGTGTTCGATCAGCTTTTTTAATGCTGTTAAAATCACGTTGGGCGCTGAGATTAATTCATCCTGACATGTGTGTCTTCATTACACAGCCGAATCTGCGTTGTCACAGAGACCCTGGAGTGCTTGATTCTGGTAGAAAATGACCTGGGTCAGAGGGAGCATGTCTTACCGCTGGGGTCAGTTCCCGACGGGCAGGGACTTGTAGGGGAGATAAGGCTGACCTATTCCAGGTCAAGCAGGGGTGGATAGGTGGCCCCATTTATTTGTTATTTCCCACAGCAGTTTTGTTTTTGTTTGTTTTCTATGGCATGGCCCAGTCTGCCTCACTGCCGGTTGCTTGACAGGAACTTGTGGCAGTTGGTAGGATATTCTCCAAATTAGAAAACATTTGGAAAGAGTCAGGGTTGTCTTTGATTGAAAAAGTTCCACCTATGAATTGGTTTTATTTAAGCGTTGAACATTTGCCACCCCACACCGCTCCTCTCTCCCCTCTCCTCCCCTCCCCCCCGATTGCATCGATTCTGCGTCAGGCCTCTCCACCTCGGGCCCGTTCTGAGGAGGTTGTCGACTGACGTCTGCCCTGAGGCACTTACCTCTCCCACCATGGTTGGAGATGCCTCTCAGTGTTCTAGAACCACGCTCAGCCATGACACAGCCAGACGTTTGACCGCCATACCCTGGAGAAACAGTGGCAACAAGGAAGGAACTTCAAGCCCTCAAGTACTTGCTTAGGAGATTGCAGCACCCACCACATACAAACAATGCGTATTATAACACAGCGCTTTCTTTACATTCATTATAATGTAGTATTTTCTTTAAAACAGAGTGGGGCAGTTTTGTTTCTGGAGTGCCACCTTTCTCGGGGATTTTCTAGGTGCATAAATACTGACACAACGAACACTCGAAGCTCATCATTGCTGACATTAATTAAGCATGAAAATTAATTTTAGAGTTGCCTCCAAATTTAAAATATATATTGTTTAATAAATATTGTTTTATATGTTTGTCTTATTTAATAAGCTCGAACAAGTGTCTTGATCTTTTCCTGCATTTATTTCATTGCATTAAAGATGCTGTGAGTAATTTATGTGAATATTAAAAATGAATAGACCCACAAAATATTTTGTATATGTGTCCTCACCAAGATAGATAGCTAAAATAACACAGTTGTTTTGTTTGCGTTACAATAAAAAGTGTAACAAATAGTTTCTGTGGGGAAGCTTTTATAATGTTTTGCAAAACAGTACATTTTTGCACACACAAAATTATTAAATACAACGTTCTGTGGACCGATGAAACCCTACACTAAATATCTATACCATTAGAAAATGCATGGGAAATTCAAATAGTTTAATAGTGTCAACATTAAAAGTATAATCTAGGCACAATACAGCCATCAGAGTTGTTTATTTGTATTTCGGCCTTTGTTGCATTGAGGGTGTCCTAGAGGTGTTTAAATCATAATATAACATTGATTTTACCTTGTTATAAGATGGTATTTATTTTAATTTTTTTACGCTTAACTGCTTATTGCCACTCATTAAGGCTGATCGCAGGGGGAAATGGATATTCACAGCCAAGCTGAAGGCTTCATAAACAAGCATTTGCAGTAGCTTAGTGTGAGTTACAGATAACCTTTTTCTATAGGGCAGGGAGTATGTCTTAAAGCAAACAGGAGACAGATACGTTTGCCCTTTATAGACTGATTTATGTGACTACGAATCATTCTGGAGAGAATGCTCGGAAACTTCACCACATCAAGACTAATAGTGGGTAATGAATCCCAGATATCTGGAAAAAGGGGACTTGTTAACCAGAGCTTGTGGCCCTAACAGGAAGGCTGAGATGAAAATACCCCCACCCCCCAGGGCTTAATGAGTCGGAGAATGCATAGAAAGCTGAAGAGGTCTCGACCAGTGCCTCCTTAATCGTCGTGACCCAACTGTGGGAAGAGTATGGTCTGGCTTAGGCTGCCTTCCTTATTAGGGGTATAAAGAACCGAAGGTGTTCCGACTATTTCTCTCACAACATGTCAGATGGAATGCACGCCCAACATTCTGTGTGCGTGTGAGGATATATCTGATGTTTTGTAAAGCCTTTAGAATATATTAACTAGTGGACAGCACAATTTCAATTTCAAATACCGAAGCATCATTGCCAGTGGGGGGGGGGGGGGGGGGGGTTCAAACAGCAAGTGCACGCCGTGAAATTAGTACTAACTGATGCTCAGATGAAAAGTGGGAAAACTGCGTTTTATGGTGACCCCCTTTGTTGCGGCCGGGCCACTGAGACCCGGTGATCCGGGCTGCCAATTCGCTGGTGAATAATGCCTTGATTGTTTGTCGTTGAGACTGTGAACAGGTGTCGCGGAGCCGGAGACAGTAAAGCAGTAAAGTTAGAGGCCAGCAGCTCGGGACTTTACAGTGCAGTGCTCTCTGGTTACGTGTGGGGGGGTGAATTCCACTTCTGCTGCTCCATGCTGGCTCGGGGCACCAGGAAAGTATTCCCTGTCTGAGTGAGGAGTCCACTGATAAACTGGGTGGTAACTCTATAATACTCACATACACACACACACACACACACACACACACACAAAGAAAGACCTGCAGGCTTCTGTTCACTCCAGGGAATCTATGCTGTCTGTTCAGGGCTAAAAGCAGGCATGGGAGTGTTATGTGATCAAGGACTAGTTGATGTTTTTGTAGGAATCGTTTATGTTTCATTTAAAAATATTTCTTTAGACATGATCAGCAATAAAAAAGAAGAAAAACGAACATTAGTTGTTTTTTTAGCACAGTATCTGATCTGAAAACCACAGGAATTCTCATGTTTGCCAACTCCAGCATTCTCCAGCTGCTTGCCACACAGTAATCAAATAATTATTCAGAAAAGGTAATGCCCAAGACCAGGGGGTGAAGTTAGGGATTTATATAACACGTTTGGAGATATTGTGCCAATTCGCATAATGGGGAATCAAAACTTTAGAATGAGTTTCGGATTGCATTTAAACCAAGGTGCGTGTCCCTCGACAGTTTGCAGGAAGTCCTCTGCTTTGCGTGCCTAATTTAGAGGAGACACCAAGGAGACAAAATCGAAAATAGACATTTGCAAAGGTTAAGGGGTAAAGTGTTAGTTTAAGCTAAAAATAGAGGCCTGGAAATTGGTTTTGTATGCGTTGACTGCCACTTCAAGTACACACATCTTTTAACCAGTTTAATTATTAAATTGGTACCAATAATCTTTAGATTTTTTGTGTTTGATTCGTAAAATTCAAAATTGGCTTAGAAAAAAAACAACCCAAACTTTTTACACTTGTCACCTTGTAAAACACAAACTAATCATTTTTGGCAGGCAAATATCTATACACACCATCCAAATTTGTGCTCGGTTGTAAATGATAATTCTCTGCATCTATACGGATAATTAAACTCTGCAGCAGAACCTTGGCTTGTTTAAAAGGGCAAATTTTTGCATAAGCATTACTGGGTTGAAGCCTAATGAAAAGCAGAGCCATACGCATGAGTCATTGGCCTGTAATGATTATGACTGATTGTGAATGCTACAAGCTGGTCCCATGAACACAAATGAATGGTAACAAATTCCATTTTGTAGTTTTATGTGGGGCTTAGACGTTAGCGATGTCTGCATAAAGAAAATTACCTAAATTAGGGGTTTAACAAAAAAAAAGAAGATTTAATTTTTTAGATTGAATAAAATATTTATTAACTGTTTGTTTGGTCCTTGTAATAAAAAGATTTTAGAAGGTATTTATTGTGTAAGGTATGTATTCAGTTTCTGCATGCTTAAATCCCGCTGCATTTGACCTGTAAATTGAGCATTCTTCTGTGTGAGGATGGACGGCTTTACGAGAAACCTAATTGTCCCCACATGTAATGTTTTACTGGAACATCTTGAGATTGCAGTTTAATAAGCTAACACAGTGGCCGTAAATCAGTCGGTGTTCTCAATGCTGACTGCCTAGATGTGCCATCTCCAGGGAGACCCTGGCAACCCCAGGGAAAGTCATGTGAGCCTTTACGTAGGATACTATACGGAAGCTTGTCGAAATGCAGTTTGGTTGAACTCCAGGTAAGCAAACGCAGTGCCACCCTCGGATAGATGGCCACAGTAAGGCAGTAATGTGAGCTACAATAAAACCGTAGGGCCTCCTGGGATACTCCGCTGGGGGCAAATCTCAAAGGGTTTTAAAAAAATGTTTTTTATCATGGTTGTTTAGTCTGTAACAGAGGTAGGTGCAGATTTGGAGTGTATGGAAAAGCCCCACAGGTTCAACTCTCCAAAAGGGCTGATCCCATCACAGGCTCACAATGCCACATGGATGAGGAGGGGCTGGCCTGGTGGTGCTCTGGCACAGGGGTGATCATACCCTCGCCCGTTGTCTGCAGAGGTCCGCAAAGTCGGCGAGCAGGCAGGTGAGCCCCTCCCCGCGGAAACAAAATAGGGCTCAGGGGACGGGTCTCCCCTTTCGGGTGGATCGGCTGAAGAGGGCCCAAGCCATTAGCGACCTTAATATGCTGCATTACCTTCCCAGTCATTTGTTTCCCCTTTGTTGTGATACCTACTTAAAATATCAAAGCTGTGAAGGACTCAATGAGATTTTTGAAAGCTGAGAAATGCAGGTTTTATGTGACAACACCCAATCTCCTCCCCTCCCCTCTCTCTGTTCCTTTAAAAAAGTTCTGTGCAGGTATCGCTAGATGAAAAAGGAATCAAAAGCGTTGAGGTGAGGGGGGTGGTTTAAGGGTGGGACATCAAGGCTGACATGGTTGTGGCTGAACAAAAAGGGAAGCTGTATGGGGGGGGTTGTGGAATCAAAGTGCTGGAACAAAAGGTAGGAGCCAATGAGAAGTCTGACACACACAGCCTAGACGGGACCTGTTTTCTCTCCCCTGCTGCTGACAGCCTCACTGCACATCACGGGCTGCCTTGCTTTATGACTTGGGTCCTCCCTTAGCCTTTAGATTGACCGGACGCGGGAGCTGGGGGCGGGGCCAGTCGATGCCCCCGGGGGCCACACGCAATGTCAAACCGACTCTTGTTTCAAAGCGTGCGTAGAGTGTGTAGTCTACAAATTAATTTCCCTCCCCGAGGGTTAGCGGGCCCCTTCTGAGATACCTCTGCTCCAGAAAGCCTTCCCATCTCCCACAGTGTCCCCATTGGGACAATGACAACTGGGGGCCGGAGGAGAGGCATGCGTCTGTTACCTGACAGACAACAGTCATCTCAGAGGCATGCAGAGCTGGAGGGAAGCTTGTCATGCGGGAGACAAATGTTGTGAGTGAGAAGAAGGGGAATCCACTTCATGCATTGCCATGCTTAGTTATTTTTCATTAATTAACACAAAAAAAGTTTTACCATGATGGTACATGATTGTGTGAAGAGTTTGAATGGATCTGACCACATTTAATGGTCACACGCAGCAAAAACGTTTAAACAGTGCCCTTGCTGATTCTCACACTGGAAAACTTTTAGCTTCTCAGACTAGTTATCCCAGCTAGGGTGAGATTTACTCTGAATTGAGTCTACATTGGTAAACAGAAAAATGGTAATGGGTCACACTATTTTCTCTAACAGCCAACAGGTATGTGGACAGGATCTATTGTCTCCTTTCATTCTCAATGTCTTTGCTGTTACAGATGGAGGAACTTTGATGCACCACTCTAATCCTCCTTTCTATGCACCACTCTCTATCCTCACTCTTAACAGGGTCCATTCGCAAATTGCTGCGCGCATTGTGTAGCAGCTCGCTACTGACGGTTATGTCACTCATTAGAGTCGACGACAAGAGAATGGTTAGTTCCAAAAGCAAAAGACTTTTTGGGTTTTGACTCAACGAGCCAATCGTCGCTCTTGCGTGTAAAGAGGTTGTGATGACCTGAGTTTAAGTTGGTTACGTTGGTGGGTTGGGATTGGGGTTAGGATCAGATGTGCCTTAAAGTAGCATTTCTCCGAGCTTTGATCTCTCTATGTCTGTTGATGTGCTTTTCCTGTTGTCGTCGCCCTTTTTTCTGAGTGGTGGTCCTAGGTTGCCCTTTGATGTGGTTGTCTTAAAGCTGTCAGAAGGTGTTTACCAAAGTCTACAGCTGGCAGCGTGGCCTCGCGCCGCCGCAAATCCTGGAAAGGGCGGCGATGAGCTGCCTGAACAGCAGCGCGCGACTGCGCTGGGCGTTCGGTTTCTGGGAGCGGGTTTCACTTTTGATTTACCGTCACCCGAGGCTATGAACGCTTCCATTCAGGTGAATGTCTGTATCGTGTTCTCTGAGCCCAGTCAGCCGCTGAGGAATAATACCGTTGTGGTGTTGGGGTGGGGGGTTGCATGTGTGAACGGGCCTGCGAGGGGGAGGGCGCTATACATACCTGCACACAACACTCTAAGCGGTGTGTGCGCCCACCTCATGTGCCCCTAAACCATCGCCCTCCTCTCAAGGTATAGCCTGTCACCGCCACCACGCTGGCACATGCCTGGGAGACCCGTGGCAATGGACGGGTGTCATAAATTCATGTGAGTGTCTGCTTCATCTTCAACCAAGGCCAAACCTCACCACGCCATTCTGCTGTAAGGGACTCCTCGATGTATTCCCATAAATTCAGTTGTGGACTGGGACGCATTTAATACTTTAAGTGAAAATGTGACCCACATGTCCATAAGGCATCGTGAAAGCCAGTTCTTCCCTCTCTTGCCTCTTAACTGTGATGCAGGTGTCTGTGTAGTCTGACCGGTGCCAGATTTAAACAGTAGATCAACTTTACTTCCAGGTTAGTTCTGACTCATTTTATAGTCGCATTTTAATTGATACGGAGCTGCGCGTCCATATCCTTTCCTTTAACTTCACACCACATGACGACAGACGGCTATTCAAATGTGACATCACAATGTATCTCTCCGTACAAAGGGGCAGCAGAAAAAGGTGCAGACTGTTTGAAGTGAATTTCTGCTCCTCGCTCCTCTCTGTAATGGCAAGGGGACAGATAATCACTGCAAACAACAGGTGTGGCTTTTGAATAAACCAACAGTACGCTGGGCCCTCTTTGGTCTTGTCCGTCTGATTCTTGTTTTCGTAAAAAGAAGAAAGACTACGTCCCAGTATCTTTCATCTCTGAGCGACAACAACAGCCCGGCGTCTCACCGTACCCTTTTTATTCCTGTACGGGTCTTATATTCAGACTTTGCGGCTGGCAGTGGAACAGCTGTTATTAGTTAAGTTTAAGTGCGCCGCAAGAGATTATTACAAATAGGCCCGCTGCACTGGACAGATCTTCAAAACCAGGCTGTGTGCACAGTTAGGCCTTTCTTGCCAAGATTCATTCAAGTTTTTTTTGCTTTGGTTTCATGGATTTTGTTGTGAGGATTTGAGAAGCTGTCTCTTTTCTCTCTCTCTCTATCTCTCTTATTGCATCATAAACAGCGAGACCTGACGGAGCGCCGCATGGGGCCTGAAATATGGAGAATTCAGACTGAATCAGCTTGCCTGTTTTTGAATGAATGAAGGGCGAGGAACTGCGGCAGTGGGAGATAGCAACAGCTAGTGATTCACCTCACAGATCTTTCTCGATCTATTGAAGATTGCCAACCGTGAGCGCAGACATCAAAGCCCCGGGAGGGTTTTGTGTGAAACAATGGCTGAAGATTATAAGCACACTTTTACAAAAGTGCCCCCCGTCAAAAAGGTCTGTTTTCTACAGACACAAAGCAGGGTGTGCTTAAAATAAAAAAACCCTGATTACAAGGTCACCCTTTGTCTGGTTTGCATAATGGAGAGACTTTTTGTAAAATTATTATCTTTGTATCAGTTTAACGGATTAAAACATTTAAAATGCTATTGTTTAAGAAAATTATGTTAACAAAACTTACGTAGCAGAGAGTGTAAAGGTCCTTCCCAAACTCTTGACAGTATTGTGCAGTCAGAGTTTTTAATCAGGCCTTTTGCACGTGTGTATGTGTGTATGCATGCGTATTGGCAGCTGGAGGAAATATATCTTATTCAGTTCAGTCTTTTTTTATTCTCCACCATAGCGGATAAATGCAGTATACGTTTCTTAACTGTAACACGCTGGGAGCTGCCTCCCCCATGGGAAAGCGTTCTCCTAATTGTTATGTACAGCTTCCTGCTCTGTGCAATTACGATCACTCAGAGCTCAGACAGCGCTAATTCACATGCCAGGCTTAACTACAGCATGCATCATCGTCAGCATCATCATGGTTGCCGTCGTGAGGGGCTGTGAAGGCAGGCCCCGTTCCCATTTAACCGCTCAGAAACGGAGGCAGAACTCAGCTCCATCTGTCCCATTCTCCACCCGTCACAGCCAGGCCTTCGCCTCTAATTATGCCAGCCTCTGGTAGTTATCGAGCTTGGGTGCACATTGGACGCCTTCCGGTTTTCCTCCGCTGGCAACGATGGGAGGCGAGATAAGATTCTAGGATGGGAATCGATTCTGTCCGTTCGTGTTTCCCAGGGTTCCCAGCAACGGGGGCACACGAACTGGCATTTTGTGGCCTCCAAAACAATTCTAATGTAGATTCTAAATTCCCACCATAGCGCCTTGTGAAAACCTGGTTGTTTCAGATATAACGAGGTTAGTGAGACACCAGTGAGAGGGCTGAAGAAGAGATTTCAATTGGACAGACTTGTTTAACACAAGCATTTAACATCGACACATTTTGAGCGGAAAGAAATAATTAAGTGGCATTATGGAGAAGTTTTACTGTAGTATGCGTGAGGTGAGGTGGTACCAGAGAGGTAGATAGCAGTTCTCTTTTGGTTCACTGTGCCCCCTAGCTTCTGCTTCTGGGACTATCCTTTATTTTATAAATTTTTTTGTTCGCATTTTTCACCCTTTACTTGGGCCAGACTTCCCACAATAGTTCTGTCAGCAGGTCCTAAACTATTCAGACAGCTTTGCGAGAAAATGTTGACCACACCAACTGGCTTTATGCACGGACGTTGACCACAACCGGACAAACAGGCTTTACGCACGGCATGTGCTCTTAAAGGGAAAAACCGCCCTACGGAGGATCTAGGCCTTCTATTTGGTGGTTCAAGTGTTTAGTGTTGTATTCCCCAGTGCCGCGCACACCACAAACAGCTGGCACTGGAAGTGGCCATGAAACGGCCTCGGAATAATACAAGGTGTATTTTGAGAATGTCAACAAGCATGCTGGTGAGCTGGCTGGGGCCGCTGCCCAGAGTCATCACGTGCCCCCGGCGGGGCTCTGCAAATGTGCTGTTGTGTTGTGTTTTTTTTTCCCCCTCTCTGTAAAACACAACCCTAGTTAAAAAGCAGAGAGCACAGCTGACATACGCAGCCAGTGTGCTTTTACAGCTCCGCTTCACAAACACTTCCAGCGTCACGGCCGTCCAGGAAACTTCTGAGTCACTGCGAGGAAGGGGCGGTGCGGTTTTAAAGATGCCATTTGGGGTCCAGTTTCAGGCCAGAACACGCTGGGGTGGATGGTCGGCTGACTCCTGCCCACCGGACCTCACTAAACCCATGCATGTGACAATGGGGTGCGTCTCCCAGTCCTGTGCCCTGATTCCCTTGGCCGCCCGTGGACAAAAAGTAAATAAATGCGGATAGTATTTAATCTTGGCAGCGGTACTGATGCAACCAAAAGTGCAGAGCTGCTTTGACAATCTCACTGACAGTGCCCCCATAGGCAGTCACTTGCTTAGAAGTCTCTTATTTTTACACACGTTTTAACAAACTGGACCTGGATGAAGGTCAGGAGACTAACCTCATCTTACGGGCATCTTTACAGGAATCCTAGCCCTCCGTTGTTCAAGGATTAGTCTTTGGGAATTACACTCTACCATTTCAGAAGATTGAAAAATAAAGGAAGTTAGTGATTCACATGCTGTAATTTATTGTGAATCACAAGCTGTTGCGGTTTAACTGGCCTTTAAAAAAGACCATCACATAAAATTTACATAACATTTTAAATAGTTCATCACAGCTTGGGTTGAGGAATTTCAATAACAGAAACCAATATGATGTGAGCACATACTTTATATTATATAATGTCAATCAAATTTGCATTTAAACTGAAAAAGCTGTTTAAAGTCAAATAATTTTGTATTTTTAAAACTGATATAAAAGGCTATCAGTCTTTTACCAACCGGTACATTTCTACATCTAATTTCGTTCCTTTTTTACCACAGCTCTAACTCTGCGCTATCACTTGTTTTAGAAGTTGAGGAAAGGTGTGTACTTTCCTCCCAGTATACGTGAAGGATGTTCTTTCCCTCTTGTGATGCAGGAAGTCAGAGGTTGTCGCCTTTGTTTCTGGGCACAATAGAATTAATTCACTAAAAAGAAGATTCCCCAATGGAGGTTTAGCTAACTGCCCTGGCAAAGAGGACATGACTCCCCAAATGTCAGGGAGCGGGCCTGGGGTGGGGGGTTGGTGTTGGGGTGTGGGGTGATGGGGAGAGAGGTGATGAGGAGAGGG
>JAOVYW010062225.1:5495-15995 GCA_025775045.1 Hiodon tergisus
GGTTCAAATTTACCAGCTAAATGTTTTTCATGGGAAACTGGATAATTTGCTGATGTAATTATTCATTGCACTTGATGCCTTCCTATTGGTTCGATTGGTAAAGGGCACTTGCCTGAGAGCAGACTGAGCCCTATGAGCTGTACGGCACTCATGTCATTAGCAGACTGAGAGCCCAGCGGTGGTGCACAGCTGAGAGAAAAATCAGCAGGGCTTCTCTCAGTTCGCCCCGAACAAGCGTCTCTTACCGGCTTACCTGGCACCTGCAGACTGGGTTGCATCAAGAGGGATGTGTCTCTCCTCCAAACGGGTACTGAACCTCTAATGCATTCATTGAGTATAACTTACGCAAGGTTCAAGTTAAGTAACCATGTAACCAAAGGTTAATTGCTAATTGCACTGGCAAACTGCAAATCGCTCTGCTAAACTGGTAATCGATCTGCTAAACGGAACTGTATTTAATATCTTTCTCTTTTCATGAGTAGAAACAATAAGATGCTTGCTAAAAAAATTAAAACTGGTATTAGCATTTACTTTAGGGATGGACGATTTCAGAAATTTGAGAGTCGGCTCCTGATCTTGGGACTGATGGAATCGACTGATTCTTAAAAAAAACAAAAAAACAAACGTGTGCCCTGGCCATTCCTTTGACGGAAAGAGCCTTTGAAGATGAGTATTACATGTAAATTTAAGACAAGACCAGCGGAAGGGAGTTCATATAATTTGGGTTACTTTTCCCCCAACTTTTATTATTCAGAACAGAGCTCCAAGCTTTTTAACAATAAGGGCATGCACACTAATGAGGAATGGTAAAGATGTTTTGTCAAAAAAATATGCATTTTACTTTTACCTCATTAATGAAAGATTTTATTAGAATATTCGGTTATTTCATAACTAGTTTAACACACAGTAAGAATCAAGATCTACTCGGATCACATGTATTCCAGCTTAAGGCATAAGTTTGGTATTACAAGTCTGTACCCAGTTACAGCTATAGTTTTAGGAGCAAACACATGATCACTTAATGAGTGGACATTATCGATGGAAAAAGCAGGATTTTAACAGCTGGTTAACCTACAATAGGCCACATGTACCACATGTTATGGCAACCAGGAAAAACTTTCAATTGGTTGTGAAAGGTAATGTAATTTATATAATTGAAAGGTTAAACGGCCCACTCCTGCGGGCCCACTCCTGCGGACCCACTCGTCATCTGTGTTTGAAGCCTCTTGAATAACACTCTGTGCATTAAAGTTTAAAACTGAAGGTGTCTATGTGAAAGATATTTAAAATATTCACTCAAGGATAAAAACACTTATGTGCCAGATGTAGATGTGGAGTAAAATGAGTGGAAACGCTAATTGGGTTTGTTCAGGACTCTTCAGATTAATGGCCTATTAAATTTTCAGGTCGTAATCTCCGATTAATTGCCCCAGAACTTCAACCGCTTGAAGTCTCTGACTTAATAAAAGAACATCTCCTCCTCGGGTTGCAGAAGGACAAAAGCGTGTGAGATGCCTTCAACCTCCTCAAAATGTCTCTCATATTCCAGCACAGTTACACGTTCTTCTAAGAAATGTTAGCTAAGAAGACAAGGAACAGAAGACACGATGTTCCTTCGGCTCGATTTAAAAAATAAAATATATATACTCTGCGTTTAATGTTCTGATTCTCTTTCCATATTTTCCATAATGCCATACCTGGAGAAAAGCTCAAATTTAAGGCAACCTTCACAGCAACAAAGTTTGTCAGAACTCAGGGACACTGTAGGAGTGTTCACACATCTTAGTGCGTGGATAAGATACTTATGGAATTTTATGGAATTTCATTTTCTTTCCTCTTGGTCACACTGATTTTTTGACAGTGATATCGAGTTGTATTCATGAGTTATATTCAAACTAAAGGCCAGTGATGTGAAATTTGCTCCTTGTTCGTGCCACTTGCTGTTTATAGATGAGGATCAAAGCAAACAACATTAAAATTCGCAGTAAATTGTGGTTGTTGTTAATGTTTAAGTAATTGGATTTGTAACCTGAAGGCTGCTGGTTGAAACCCGCCTGTTTTTCACCTGTTGCAAGGTACTTAAGTCAAAGTGATTTATTAAGCATCAAAAAACTTGTACATCATGTAAAGTCAGTCAGGATTTAAAATGCCTGCCAAGCAACAACATTATATCTTTAAATTTAATCTAATTTAGGGAGCCTATCATGGCAGACATGGGAAATTAGTTAATCCAGGACAGGATAACAGTCCACCACAAGGCAGGTGTCTCAGACAGACACTCACACATGGGCCAATTTCACAGCTGCTAATCCACCTAGCAATCTGGAGGAAACCCACATGGAGACAGGAACAACTTCTCCAAAGCGACGTTGGATCCAGATCCGGTGCCACAACAATAATATTTTTACAATTGTAAAGTTTACGTGACACAGTCTGGTTCAGCTGTTCATGTCGCCATGTTTGAATTACTTCTTACAGCAGGCATTTAACAATGAAGGGTAGATGGGTACATTCCCTCCTGTTGACCTTGCGGATGTGTGGTGCACTAGTTTCCATTTCATTACATGCCCAATGTAATGAATACATGTTTTTTTGTAGAATTGCCACTAATGGTGCCCTTAAACCCATCGCACGAGATATGGTGCCACCTTCCCTTCTGTCTTCTGCCCCTTCAGTCAGACGGAGGTGTTGGCATATTACGTGGACAGAACGTAGAGCACGTATGTTCTGCATATATAATTTTATAAATATATATTTAATCATGAGAGAGTTATACTCCCTTGATCGCATATACTCTTGTGACCACAGCTGTCTGCACCTGGGACCATTTTGTACGTGCCTTTAATAAACTTTAAGCTCTCCTTGCTCTGCTTTTGTATATTCATTCCCACACCTCTCATTGGAGGCAAATCTCATGAACTCAGCTGATCCGAAAAGCCTTCCTCTTCAAATTCAAATGGAATTCAGTTCTTGCTGAACTAATAAAAGAAAAAGATTTTTACCTTCGTGAAGTCTCTGGTTTTATTGAAAATATGTTAATTTTATGCTCACTCATGACATCTATTTTCAAGAACAAGATTTTCATGGAGAAAGCTAAATTGTTTCTGTTACAGTCTGACGTGATGTATTTCCTACATGTAAGAAAACTCCAGAATTTCGTCATCTCGTTTTGGTGGCGATAGTAATTTCTTGTATGAAACAAATGAATGCCATTGGGAAGGTAATGAGGAGCACCCGTGTACACTGACAGTTTTGGGGGTATTACAATCAATTATGGTCGGCAAACGATTTAAATTATTTACCGAGTAAAGCTTTGTACTTGATAAAAAACTTTTTTATTGCTACTTACCTTTTCCAGTGGCCTGGTTTGGTTAGTTGCTTGGATGCACACGTCTGCACTTGAAGTTACCCCAAATTATGGAGTTTTTAGAATGCATAAAAAACAGGACTTCTCCATGTTTTGGCAGGACTTCTCTCGAAGGAGAACTTCTCCAGGCAGTAGGGAGAGAGTCAGAGTGACTGGCGGTGACTCTTTGGTCTGGCAGTGGTCCCTGCTCGTGCTGACTCTTTACATCATAGAATATGAGGAATGGGAAAGGATATCTGAGGACACAGGTTCCCTTGGTGACAGGCCCTCCATTTCTTAATTGTATATTTAGAGCATATCGTGTTACTTCAGGCTAGTTTGCCATTTGTGTATTTCTCTACTGCTTTCTTGCTTTGTGAGACGGGCAATTTTTGGCGTTTCCTGATTTTGAAAACGGGAAGTCAAAACTCCCTCGGTGTCTTGTGGGCAACAATAAGGTTCACACAGATAGCCAGTTGATACAATTGATAGTTTTTCTGGAAGGTTCTGATCTTTCTCTTTTTTTAATTATCCGCAAAGCATGTATCGTATCTATTTAAAATCAGTGGTGATTTCTTTTTTATTTAATTGAGTTTCCTTTAGCATGAAATTGGCATTTGGCATCAGAGTATTTCCCTGAGCTAATATATTCATCTTCTCTGGAAGCAAAAAAAAAAAATGTTTGCCGTAAACTCAAACTGCATTCATATGGTTGAAAGCAGTCATTTAAAACATGATTCAACTTTAAAATGCAAATTAAAAAGTACTGAATATCGATTTGAGCAATTTTTTATTTAGATCAATTACGGTTTGCACCGGAGAACATCAAACAGCTTTATTTGAGATGTTTATTGACTGTGAAATGACTGTTGGAGACAAACGCAAATAAAACAGCCTGCACGTGTGAATATACAAATATACCATTTTAGGGTGATTTTTATCATCTAGGGGGACAAGTGTGCTCATCATCTTTCTGAGGGGAATGACCCCAGATTTACTAAATGTGCTTCACTTTTCACCTCTTCACCTTACACAGCAACAACTTTTTTTCACTTTTCTCCACAGCGATAGCCATGTATCCTTAACAGTTTCATTTGATTACACGTCGGTTTTCTTCGAGGTTCAGAAACCAACGCAATAGGTGCATACAGCTGTGTAGCGAAAGAAGAAGAATCCAAAACCTTTTTTAAACTGCTCTTCTGAACTTTTAATGTGCTCGTTTCCCGTTTTGTCCAATCAGCACCAGCATCACTAATCACAAGATAACATCATGATATAGCCTTTAGAGACCATGACTATCAGTAGTGTACGAACAGGGCCTTAAAGTGACACATCAGTGTTTTAGCATCTGCCCTGAAACAAAGCAAAACATTCTCCTGCTCTGTTGCACTTCTGTGCCTGACTGGACTGCAGCGTAAAATAAAAACATTTCCCAGTCATTCCCCTTCAGTCTTTAGTGGAAGTCTAGCGAACTGTCAGCTTGTTACTAGCCATTTTAACGGATGCAAGAACTGATGGAACATAAACACACATGCACACTTTACAAATGAGTTGCAGAAAAGTTAAACGATACGTGTCTAGGAGGCATTCAGTTAAACAACATAAATGGCAAGATGTCTGCTTTTTCTAAAAATCGGTATGCTCATAAAGTAACTTGTAAAGTGCAGCCTTGGTATAACTCAGAGGCTGAGGCCAATTTCAACACCTTTCATGTAGGATAAACTAATTTACACACATTTTTTTCCCCCCCTGTATTCTTTTTCTTTAAAAACGTGTACACAGTATTTACTAAAATACTTTTTATATAAAATATATATGAGTATTAGAGGATCAGAGATGCCCATTTTTAAAATAAAAATGTGTTAGTCATTCTTTCACTTATATTTAGTATTTATTGTTTATATATATATATATATGTTTTATTTATTATGTATTAACGAGAGTTCCGCTGGGGTTTTCAGATGGCCGCAACGGAAGGCTGCCATCTCTCACACTATTATCAACCATTAGAGGTTGTGTCCGTTTTTTTGTCATAACAGCACATTTAAAACTAATAAGATATATAATCAATACCACGCATGGGCATCGTTAGATCCGTTTTTTCTTCTTCTTCCTTTCATTCCCGAAGTGCAAGGGCAGCGTTTGAACAGTGCCACCAGGCATGTTGGCATACTGATGCAGTAGTAATATCCATTGCATTCATAACCCCGTCAGCCAAAAAAGGATCTCTGTGACGTTGGAGTGTGCACGGCATGGTCAGGCTGCAGGTTAAGTGTGATTTAGCAGTTCCTGTAAACGCCTCAGCATGGAGGATACTGCCAGGTCATGCGGCGACTGTGAGAGTCAGAGGGAGTGCTAGGTCGGCGGAGTCACCCAGAGAGAGAGAGACGGAATTTTACGGAATTTTCACCCACGCACAGCTGTCCAGGTTTTCCGTTTTTATGTTTGATGATTGGAATGCCGTTTTGTGTTCATGGTGTCTCGGTCTGCGTTCCGTGTTTTCTCTCTCTTTTGTTTCAGTTTCTAAAAAAAGAAAAAAAGAAAAGGGTAATTTTCCTAAAACAGCAGAATGTATTAGCATTTCTAACATACAACAAAGTCATTGAAAAGTAAATACATAGTTATGTCTCATTTAAATGATTAGATTTAATAGTTTTTATTTTTTTATCCCCCTTAAGGCGTAGTACACCAAACAGCCTTAAACAGCGGAGGATGGGCTCCCCCTTTAAGCCGGGTTCCTCTCAAGGTTTCTTCCTGCCAGCCTAGGGAGTTTTTCCTTGACACTGTGGCTACTGGCATGCTTTTTGGGGGGTCAGGCCTGGGAAATATTGTATTTTTCTGTGTGTAAAACGTCTTTGTGATATGGAAACATGTGAAAAGCGCTTTATAAAAACAAATTGATTGATTGATTGAATCACGATACGGGAGAGCAGCAAAAAAATCCAACATTTTTACCATTCATAGTCTTAGACTAAAAATGTTAGCAGTTAATTTGCATAAAACCTTATTCAAAGTGAGCCTGTTATTTAGCTCTCATACCTATCTCTTTGAAACAGATTTATTCTTTAATTAGTTTGACTGAATTCGTAATTGGTTTTCCAGGGTTGCTTATGGTTATTCCTGAGCTGCGTGCGTCTCTCTCTATTGCAGATGGGGCTCTCCAGCTTAACACTAGCAGGAAAGAGCTTCCTGTCTGAGACCGTGCAGTATCTAGCCTGTGTTCCTGCAAACAAATCAATAGTCTTCTTCCTCTCCTTAATTCAAATATATGTGTATATTGCCCACGGTGATTTCAAGGAATCGCAGGTAGGAGTTTTAAATTGTTTTCTCCAAATCAGCGTCTGCACTCAGGCCACAGTCAAAAAGCGTAGACATTTAAAGATCAACCGTAAGTATAACTACTTTTCGTACAACGTTTTAAAATTACAATTGGAAGATTGTATTGAGATTTATTTAAATATGATGAAAGGCATCAAAACTCAGGAAGGTTATAATGCACACAGAGTTGCACCGAAACAAAATCAATATCGTGGACATTATATGGTGAGCTGAAATTACCCTGAGTTTTCCTGTCGTTCAGTTCTATCAGCAGAATATTTGTTCACCCTTCCCATCACCACCTACAGTTCGGTTTTTAATTCCAGCTGACGCTATTCAATAACAAAGCGGGCGTGGAGGCAAAAGATTTACGTCTGTTCTATCCCGATGCTGACTGTCTTAAACTGGCTGCTTCCAAACACTTGGACCAAAGCCCTTTTGTAATAACATTTGTCTTAAATGAGGTTATTAAATGAGTTATTTATCCAGCTGTGCTCACTGGAAAATCCAGATGTTTACGTCCCCGTACATTGTCACCGTATGTCTGAATAGTGTCATGATCTCAGCTCAGCTCCGGTCTAGTCATTCAAACTACGAAAAATGGGCCACAATCATGCTGACACTGTATGCAATGCAGGTACATATATTCATCCCAAAATTAATGAAAGGTGGCTCTACCAAATATTAATGAATGGGGGTTGAATGGTAATACAAGTAATACATTTCTGTTTTTATTTACCATACGAATTTGTCCCAAAATAAAACCAATGTCACAATAATGTATTTTGAGTTTCAGTGTTTTAAAATAAAATATCAAATGAACATCTGTGATTTCATTTTACATTATGATATTTTTGTAATTTTTAGATTTTCCTATTTTATTTCAAATCTAAGACACCCATAACACAGAATCTAGCTGCCTTTTCTTTTATAGGCCAACCACAAACACACACAAAAAGTTTGTGTAAGAGTTGGGTGAAGACTGAACTACACCACACACCAATGGCAGGGACTTGAACCATTGATTAAATAAAAGTTCCTAATAGTTACTTAGTTACATCAGGATGTCTAGTAGTAATTTAATTACGTCAGTACTACTTACACAGGCTGAATATAGACAGGGGGATGTTATTACAGTTATTACAGAGTTTTTCATGCATTTATTCCACTGGGATATAAAGGTTCGTAGTCTAACCCGTTATTACAGTTATTCTGCAGAATAATGTAACGGTTCACACCCAGAATAAGAAAGCCTGGTTTTCTTTCCAATGTGACCTTTTCAGAGTTATTGTTTTCAGAAGCATGCTACGCTTTCAATTGTTCAAAATTATTACAGCTAGACATTTACTGAGATAATTGTGTTTAATGGGGGAACCTTCTGGGACCTTTAATATCTCAATCCAGGTCTTAAAAAAGTAAACATTTAATATAAGGCCCTGAACTTTATTCAAATGGAACATAGTTGAGCTGTCACGCAAAAAACGAAACAGAACAAAACAAAACAAGACAGTCTGACATAATAAAAAGTGAAAAGATGACTACAAGGAAAAAATGGTGTTAAAACTGGAAAGTATGAAACGGACATAACTCAAACTATTTAGTGTTTCCTTTCTTATTTAGGGAAGGTTGTCACACAAATAATGCTGAGAGCAGGCTAAATACCAGTGCGCCACTCTTTCAGAAATTCAGGTTTAATTATGGGGAGATCATTCTCAGGTCGGCTAGAACAGGGACATCATCTCAACATGAACAAAATGATTACCATATTAAAGTATGTGCTAATAGCAGCGAATAGATAATTACCAGGAGGAACAATTTATCTGATTTTTAAAAATCTACTTATTATCTACATATTTTCTCATTTGGGGGCTGTCATGTGTGCTGCTAATCCTTACGTTAACGGTAGTTTGTTTACTAGTGCCGTGCACGATTTGGGGGAGGGCTGATACCACAGTTTTTATTCTCAAGGCTTTAAAGTGAGAGTGAGGAACTGTCTGTGAGAGGACAGCTGGCATAAAAGCTCTGTTGGATTTAGTTGAACATTCACAAATGGGTTTATAAAAAAGAGCTGGACCGTAGTTTTTCAGACCATCCTTGTGCAGAGGCAGTATGGCGTTAGACAAGTTTCATTTTGTTTTCATTTTTATTCACGCCAAACTAAACCAAATTAAGGTTTCTTAAATTAACAACACAAAGTCAAAACAACATCGGTCATTGAATATTATGTCTTATGATGTTAATGCGTCAGATTTGCGATGTGCATGGAAATAGGAATGAACAATAAATAACAAGAATAAAAATGAAATATTTAACAAAATAATTCTACAAAAAAAAAAAAATTCATTCTCACTGAATCAAATCAAGTCAGTGCTGCCCAAAGCTAGCAAGCTTGTCATTCACCTGAAATTTGCCAGGTGTATGGATGTATGTCAACTGTATCAAGAATATAACCGCTAACCTTACTAAACAACTAGAGAATAATTCAACAGCAGGTGTCTTTTCTCGGAGGGGTGAATGCTTCCTATAGGCATTAAAGCGTGCAGCGGACGAGCTAGCTGGCTAGAAGTCCTACTTTTGTGGAGCACATTTCAGAGCTGCTGCAGAAATCAGGCTGAGCTCAAGACCTTTGCGCTATCTCACCTGTCAAAAGCACACAATTATTAGATTTATTTGAGGCCATGCAAGGAAAAGATGGATATCACAAAGTCATCCACTACATCTTTTTATCCATCTCACTGACACTAAAAGCCAGGCCTAATGATGCTTCTGACAAGAAAATTATCGATAAACATAGTGCTGCTCTACCTGTTTATACATAGTCGGAGGGAAGTGGGAAAGTAACCATCTGTGTCTTTCAATATGTATCAGTACCTAAGAGGGGTGTTTGAAGGAAGCCCAAGACATCAGATGATGAGACAGGATTTGTTCATGAATTATGAGTCTCAGGCCATTCCTGGATGAGAAAGTATGCAACGCCATGGGAGTAAAGGCAAAATCTATTAATCTGCTACACATCTATTCCAGTAAATATATGCAGCAGAAGAAATGCAGGTGTGCTATTTAAAAAAGATGATAAATATAGATCCGTCCTACCTTGTATTACACAGGAACAACGTGAAGATAAAGAAACGGATTGAAAAAGACTAATATACTGACACACATTGGAGTAAATTTACTTTCTATTCTACAGGGACTTCGGTGCTACATATCTATATATATCACCCTCCGGTGGATTCTGGTTCTAATCCTCAGGGACTTGTTTGTCAGTGTTTGTGTTTCACACCCAAGTAGATATTTCATGGTGGAAATGATCACATTCGATGGCAACTCAGGGCACCTTTACTAGCCACCCTGTTTAACAACGTTTTGATTTATTTCCAAGCCTATTACTGACAGAGTTCTTCCGTCAGTGCTTGCTAGACTTTTTTAACATCACATGTTTATTATGAACAGTAAAATTGTAACATCGTAAGTAACTTTTTAATGTTTTTGTATATAAACGGTATGCATTTTAATCTGTTATTTAAATCTGTAAATTTTCATATGTTTAACATGATTAACATTTTTTATGGTATCTTTTGCATTGTTGTATATAAAACTTCATCTTCACCTAATACGCCAGCCCTGTCCAGATTTCTCTTTATATACCCAAAAGGTTATTTGCTAAACCTGTCTTTCATATCTTTTAAAACTGTGACTTTCATATTTGATTGCAATGTGGTTTAAGAATAAGCTGCTTATTATTATTAATGGCACACGTGTCTCCTTCAAATTGAGCACTCATCCAAGTTTGTCGGACATACAGTTCTGAATATATATATATATATATATATATA
>JAOVYW010062236.1:0-22109 GCA_025775045.1 Hiodon tergisus
CTCATAGGTAGAGGACAGCCTGTTCTCATACACCACATAACCATCTTCCTCCTACAACAGGAAGCAGAAGCAGAAGCGTTACACACATCTCTAGGCAACAATTCTCACCTTTAGCAAAACCCACCTTCATTATGGTGCCACAGGCATTGACAGGGACATAGAAGACTGCAAAATCAGCAGTGACACCAACAGGACTGCAGGGTTCCTCGCTTCCTTCTCGCAGGGAGAGCGAATCCAAAGCTAGTTCAGGCACAGTGGCATACTTGGACACCACAACCACAAAATGCCCATCGAGGGTGCACTGGACAGTTACTGAAAGTAGAGTGGCGGACACCATATTAAAAACGGCACGCTAGTCGCTACCGGCCAGGCCACAAGGCATTGCTAAACAAACACTTACCCGCATTCCCATAATAACACTGTTGGCCATCAAAACAGCAGTTTAAAGCGTCACAATCAGTTTGGCTGATGGTAGTTTCGGCACACGGAATCTTTTCAGACACCTCACATTTTTGATCAACCGCCACGGAATCGCGCAGCACCGCTTTCTGTCCCAAAGCCACAACACCACAAATGACCACGATGCTTAGGCTAACCAAACTACGCGTCAACTGTCCCATTGTAAAGCTGCGAAAGAGTCGTTCTCAGTTCTTTAAATACGGTATCACCGCGCTTTCCGTCGCGCGCTAGTGCGGAAATTTAGCAATTAAGAAAATTCCACACGAGGCTGTAAAACGTCTTATTACGTTTTGATTTGATACAAGTAGCGTAAATCAATTGGATTCGACTTAAGCCGATGTAGGGTTCTGCACGGAATAATAATAATGCACACGGGATGTATTTTCCTCACATATTATAATAACATCTAAAGTTCAAATTGCCTTAATGCTTGCGATGGAGAAAAAAACTAATAGGAAAATCAGAATTTCAGTGACTCCGGGCATAACGGTAACCACACGTTTTAATAATTACCTTGAATGATTTTTTCACATTACCATGAACATTTCTATTGATATATAAAGCCTATTTATGGCTTATTTAAAAAAATCTTTATAGGTTAGTTTAGTTTTATTTTTTTTTGCATGTGAGGATGAACTCAGTTTATCTACCCACTTTTCTGTGGTAAGTGTCAGTGTGACATCTGTGTCCACATTCCTTTCGACCAATATCTAGGCAGATTTCAACTTAATCTTTGTCTTCCAAACACCAGAGGATGCTGGGAGTTTGAGGTCTTTCTGCTAGACTGATGGGACCTCTTGATGCTGCTTTCTGTGATGATCAACACTGTCTGAAGAAGGTGAAGGAAGAAGGAGGCCCTTTGAACTATGTTCTTTGCCCGGAAACATCTGCTGCCTGGAGTTTCAAAAGGAAAGTGCCTTCATCACCTGTCCATTCTGAACAATTTATAGGCCGCTTTTCCCCCCCCCAAATCTTTCATAAAGTCTTTTTAAGCTTGCCGCGTTTTCCTCGCTCAGAATCTAATGGAGCCTCACCGTCCACATCCTACATGGCTTTAAAATTTAAAAACTCGGAAATGTTCCCCCAGGAGCTAAACAGCCCTGAGGAGAACCAGAGTTTATGAATAGATGCTAGTATATTCCCGTGAAGACCTTCAAAGGGGACTGAGAGAGGTGCCTTTTTCATATGAAATTATTGATCTGGGGAATGAAAGGCTGTCAGACGGTAGAGACTCATGCCATGCGGAGACAGGAGAAAAAGCAATTTTTCCTTTCCCTTCAACGTGAAGTCAACAGTCAGGCGTTTACCTCAATATGTCTTTCTGTCGGCCATGTAGCTGGGGCCTGGGTTCAAGCACCTGTTTAAATGTTCACATCACTTTTAAAAAAAGGTACCTGGCCACAATCATTTTGTTTGACCTTGTTCAGTTCATAGCAAGACATATTGAACTACACCCAGGTATTACATGCACAGACGCACACACAAACACATTTTGTAAATCACGTTTTTCTGAAATGCTTGTTAGTTGGCAGCAATGCATGGAAAAAAGGTGAGGATTTGAAAAGTAAGCAGACAGCTAAAATGGCGGTGCCGGGTCAAGAGTAGTGATCCTGAAGTGTTTCAGTCTTGCTGGCACGACCCCTCCTCCTAAACCAGTGGTTTTCAAAGTACGGGTGACGACCCAATACCGGGTTGCGGAAGAGAAGGCACTGGGTCGCTTGCAAATTTAAAATACAAAAATGTTTTTCGTTCGTTTTAAAATAATATTACACAATAATATTAAAGTCGGACGAATTACTTTAAGACATTTAGAAACTAAACGGGGAGTATTTTCAATGAAAGCGACGTGAGTTAAAGTTATCGGCTCAATTTCTGCGAGCATATCAAGCATTCCAAAAGTTGTTAGTACTGTGGCAAGCACGACTAAAAAGTAACAGCTACTACGTTTTTTCAACATTGTTACAACACACATTGTATCAGCATCAGTGAAGAAAAAGTGAATGGCATTAAAAGTTTCATAGAGTTACATCTCGCTGCTCTGTCTGACAGTTTTAGTCGCTACTTTCCTGCAGAGGGGTTTGAAAAAAAAGAAGCTTTGGCTGAAAGATGCTTTTGCTTTGGAAAATCCTGAATCAATCAGCTAAACTTGATGCCTGAGCAAGAAAACGACAACTCACCTGTGATAGCACAAAGAGAAAACAAGTCATTACATGTGTCATCGTTTTGGATCAGAGTTTTAAAATAATATCCAAAAACATTCACAACAACCTACATGTGCGAACTGGGATTTTCGACTTTGACAAGGTTGAAAACAAAAAACAATCGACTCAACAGCGCACCTGACATGCGAGTAGCGCTTTCATCCTGTGATCCAGACTGGAGTGAGATCATGAACAGGCCCACCCGTAGGTAAGTAAAACTTGTCTGATCGTCTTTTTATTTTATTTATTGAATTAAAAAACAAGCTTTACAAGTTACGTCAATTTAAATTATTACTTAAAGTGAAGCGGTTAAAGCTAGCATGTATCAATTTCCCCGGCTTTATTGTGATTTTATGAAAACTAGTCAGAAGATATTATTGTTTTGGTTCGCATTATAAGTTTTTTTCCTCCAATGGGTCGCGTGAAAAAAAGTTTGAAAACCTCAGTCTAAACCAGAGGTTCTCAAACTGGGGTCATTAGAGACTGCCCAGGGGGTCCGCAAACTAAGTATATTTTATACACTTTTGTCAGTCAGTTTCTCAGTAGGGGGTCCGTGATTAATGTTGCATGTGAAAAGGGGTCCGTCAACGAAAAAAGTTTGAAAACCACTGTCGTAAACCACAGAACTACGATCCAGCCTCAGATCTCTTTCGTCTAATGGTAGGTGCTATTGCAGATTTTAGACAAATTGGATGCTGAAGCCGGGAGGTCAGTCAGTAATTGAGTTTCTCAATCAGTCATGCTAAACCTTTCAGATGCAATTTGTATAGTAAGATAATCACATTCGTTTTATGGTAACAAGCTACAGAATTAATGAGCTGCTCTTCCAGTAAGAAGGACTCACTTTCATGCTAAATTACTATGCAACATTGATGAGAATAAAAAACAAAAAACAAAAGCTCTTTGTTTCCTTTTCTTCTAACCGGCTGTTGCTTAAAGTTAGTCTCAGTCCACCTTGTGTGCATTTCATGAATGAATTCCTCGTTTCCGCACACCTTTGCTTTCCAAGTATCTGCAGGATTTGACTTTGAGTTTTAGATAAAAGGCTTTTGGGTATGCCGAGAGGAAATAAAGTGCACTTTGCATTGATGCGAGCTGAAGGTGACGAAAGTTCAGCATCTTCCGCTTGTTGCCTGTCTCCCCTGCCGGTGCCGGAGCTATCAAAGCACAACAGGCTGAGCGGTCTTTCGGGAAGGTCACGCTTTTGGGTCACGGACACCCCTCTTCCGCGAAGGAGGCAAACGCACTTTCACGACACAGTGAAATATTCAGGGAGTGGTGAACAAAAAAACAAACAAACAAACCAAGTCTTTAAATATAACTTTTTTTTTTTTTTTTATTAAAATCATACAAACACTTCTCACCAGTAATAAAAGAGCTCAGTGGTTCTACTGCCAATAGCTTTGCAAGTGCTGGGACAGAGATATTTGCCCAGACTGAGGCCAGGGCCATGGGATTTCTGCATTAAAAGTCTTTGTTCATAGGCCCATGACGCCTAATTATGTCAAAACTAAACCTAGATTCAGGATAATACAGATATAAAAACAAGAAGAAACTTGAAGTATTCACAAAAGGCTATTTTAGAGTTTTTCACTTATGGCACAATAATTGCCCCCCCAAAATTTTTTGCAAATTTAGGTTTAGGTCTTCTCTTTTTGAAAGTATTTGCAAACAAATATTTAGTAAATAGTTTTTCCAGATTGCCAAAGACAGGATAAGGCACATCTCTAATGGCCTCCACCCAGTCGGACCATTCACCGAACCACGCATACTACGAAACAGCTCTTTGTTCAAATCTGACTAAAAACACAGACAATACTACAAAATGACAATAATAAAACCATAATAACATGATAACAAGCACTCATCCCTAAAAAAGTAGTGTTCAAACCTAGTATTTCCTAGTATTACATGTAGTGTAACACTTGTCTTAGCCTTCGCGTGGAAAGACTCACATATACTCAGAACAATTTTGAATTTACACAGTACACTTTACAATCAATGAAGGTGATTTCCCTTTGAGGAATAGAATCTCAATGGTTGCGAATATATATCATAAAAAACGGGCACACAATAACACTCTTACATGGGCCTGAAATTTTAAAACTGGAGCCCGATACTTCACTCTGATTTTACCGTGTGCTAAAACTGGGGGAGTGCTTCAGTTAAAATGGGAATCGTTCACCTGCAGAGCGGAAACCGCTGTGGGTGCTAAGTTCATATAGCGAAAAAAGAATGTTCACGGTGACCGAGTAAATTGCATACATTTAAATGCAAGGCATCCAGGAAGCTGCCTGAATCCCTCACACGCAGCGCAACAGGTCACACGACCAGAGCAGAGCCAAAGCAAAACGGAGCCAGATTTACATGATTTTGGCAAATGTGAAACGACGTTATATACACACGCATACCTCTAAAGGCAACAGGGGAAGTAAACATGCAGTCATATGCTACCTTTTTAAACGTTGTACCAAGCACTTCTGAATTGCGTGTGAAAGCTCAGAGGATCCCGACGTCCCGGAGAACGCAGAACCGCCACAATACTGACGTGTAAAGAAAAAAAAGCCTAGAGATACAAAAGAGAAACTAAAAAAAAGAAAAAAGAATTTAAAAATAAAACAGAATTAATAAAACTTTAAGACGATGATTAACACCAGGACTGCTAAATAGACCTGCATGTAATCCATGTAATTAGTAAGACTCGTCCAGACCCTAGTAAAGACAGTTTTTCCATTTCATACAACATGCTTTTATACTGGCATTTTACAGCACATACAATACTTAGAATACTGTTTCTGACAGGGTAGGAATGCCACACCCTTATTATTTTATTATTATAAAAAATACACTACAAGGGCTTCAGAAATAGCCTTCATTCCTGAAAAGGAATATAAATAGGTTTGACACATCCCTGCCTTCAGGGATTATTTGACTATAAAATACACCAGTCTATTTTCAGTTTGTTGGTTTTTTTTGTGTCCCTTTTTCGCTGTCCTTTAACATACATAAACAGGATAAAAGAGCTATTGCATGATGGCGAAGAACTTGCTCTCCTCCACAAGGCTGGTCAGCAGAGAGCTCATGTCGCCGATGGCCATGTTGTTGGCTCCAGTGGGCACGCTGTGGAATGCCACGGAAGTGCGGGGCGTGGTGAGGCGGGACGAGTTCCGGGACAGGTTCTGGAGGATGCCGGGGCTCAGAATCCCAGAGATCAGGCTGCCGTGGTCGCTCTCGTCGTCCAGGATGGCGTCAAAGTCCAGCAGGATGTTGTCCAGGCCGCCCCTGACGCTGTCCACTGTGCTGGTCACCTGGTCGGCCCCGGGGGAGGGGAGGGAGGAGGCGCTCTTAGCCGAAGGCTCCGCATCCGTCTGCTCAAACAGGCACTGGCTGAGGAACCCCGGGTGCTGATTTGAGAAGGCGCACATGCTTTCCTGGAGGTGATCCTGCGTCTCCAGCTTCACCTGGTGGGAGAGCGAGGCGCCGGACAGCGGATGCTGGGTGCTGAGAACCTGGTTGCCGTCGGCGCTTTGCAGGTGCGGACAGTGCTGCTGCCGGCCCGGCGCCCCGTGGCACCCATTGGCCCGATGGCGAGCGGCCGGTCCCTGGCAGTACAGGCATAGCTCCGGAGGTTGAGGAAAGTGGCTCGAGCCGACCACGGGGAAGGGCTGACTCGCTGGGAAGCCAGGCTGCAGTTCAGGTTGCTGCACCCGGCCCCGGGTAGACTGCTGCGGCACCCCCACGTTTATTCCACGGGTGTCCCATGATTCGCCATCGTCACTGCCAAAGTCTCCATAGCCACCGGTCTGCTGGACTCCATGCCTGTCGCTGATGTCTGTGTAAACATCTGAAGGAGGCTGCTGCTGCTGTACCACCAAGTTTCCAAACTTGCCCAGTGGGAGGTTGCCCGGGGTCGTCCCGGGCGCCGGCCACCTCCTGTATTTCTCTGGCTGAGCCTGCGGAGACCTGTTGGCGCTGCCCGAGCTCACCTCGTTCCACTGGATGGGCAGGTGCTCTTGGCTTCCGTAAGGCCCCCGCAGTGGGTTAAGCCCCCCCTGGTAACCGTTGACAGGCGGTTGGGTTTCGGTGGAGAGGCTCCCTCCCTCCTCGCCGCTGGGGGCAAGGCCACATGTTCCGCCCCGGCCCGGCAGGTAGAGGTACTGCACCAGCTCATCGGGCAGCACGTCTTCGTCGCCCAGGGTCAGGCAGCCCCCACCTCCCACCTCCATGGGCAAGGCCTCCAGCACCGCATTCTCCTGGATGCTGGGGGGGCACGGCGATGGCAGGCCGCGGCGCAGGTTGCCGTCGGAGCGCGTGTAGCTCTGCAGGCTCAGGCCCCTCCCCTCACCAGCGACTCGGGGATCGGTCAGCGGAGGCCGCGGGTTCATGTTGACAAGGCTGTTGAAGCGCTGAACCCTGGGTATGTTGAAGGGGTCTGGGTTCTGGGTGCGAACAGGATCACTGGCCCTTCTCTCGGCATGGCCCATGGCCTCGCGGGGGAAGAGACCTCTTTGGCCATAGCCCAAGTAACTGCCATAGCCGTTGGTACTACTCTCACTGCGCCTGTGGGGCTCCACCAATGGGGGCAGTGCTGGGCCGCCGTTGCCCGACCCGTCGCCCATCCAGTCCACGCGTGCATTCAGACTCATCCGCTCCAGGTTGGGAAGGGGCGTAGGTGGCGCCCCCCCTGTGGCGGCCGCGTATTTGGCCCTCAGCCGGTAATGCTGGGCTGGGGTGAGGTCAAGCCCACCCCCGTGCCCACCGTGCCCTGCCCCGCCGCACTGGCTGGCATCGCTGGAGCGGCGGGAGGCGTCAGTGGAGATGGGGTCGTAGGAGTCGGTGGCACTGAGGTTATGGCGGCGCCGGTGCTGGCCGCCCTCCGTCTGGGAGGCCTGGCTGGAGCGGCGGCTGGAGAAACAGTGGGAGATGCCGGAGGAGCGGCGGCTGGAGCTCAGGTAGGCCGAGCTGGTGGTGCTGGTCTCACTGTCCCTCCGTTCCTTCAGCAGGCCCAGCACAGTCAGGTCTGAGCTGGAAAGCTCTGGCCGCAGGGAGACGCCTCCACAGCTACTCCTGCCTGGTGAGAAGCCTGGGTGCAGAGATCACACCTTCAAAACTTGCTCACAAAATCGGTAAGGAGAGGAGATAAATAAACTGCAAAGTCTTTGGTAACTCGTAGCTCAAATGATACCAAATAACTGTGGCAAATTTACTCCTGGGAAAACAATATAGACCATCAATATGGTTAAAAGATTTAGAAATTAATTCAACTCACTGATTTCGCAGACATGTCACCTTTCTTGTGGGAAAATATTGTATGTTGCCAATGAGGTAACATGTCGCTAAACAAAAAACCCTGACCTTGGAAGTTTCCTGTTTTGATGCACACAAAACCCGGGTCTCACCGTTTCCTGTGATGGGAGGTAGCGCAGAGCCTTTGGGAGGTGCCGTGGGGCCCAGTCGGGGCAGGATGCCGTTCACCTGCTTCAGCCTCTCCATCTTAATGTGCTCCACCCACCGAGGCGGGGCCACGCTGTACCGCGTCTGCAGGGCCAGGGTGGCAGTGGACACGGTGGAGTCCATGATGGGAGGCTCCTCTTCTTCTACCTCCCCCATGCCGCCGAACCCGCCCACGGTGCTGGCTCCGCCCCCGTTCACAGCAAACCGGACTCCACTGCCGGGATGGCCGCTGACGGGGAGCTGGTCACTGCTGCGTGTAGACTGACTGCCAGGGCTTGGCTGAGACGCCTGGTGACAGTCAGAGAGACCATTACATCTTTCCATTGCTTAGAACTAAAGGAGCTCCTAAAGTAAACACATGATTTAAAAAAAAAGAGTCTGTAAACTTCATGGGGACTTCATGTGGTTCATATCTTTAATTCATCTCTAAGCATGTGCCCACTTATGGATTGCTCATGTGGCTGCAGCAGCCAGAGCAGAGGCCATGTAGAATTAACCAGCAATTACTGGGCTCAGCCCATGGATAGAGTATGTTTTTTTCCCCCCTGCAATGCCTACAATTTCAATGATAAAATATCCTAAGATAACCACAAAATAAACAGCTAATGCCTGACATCACTGAGGAAATTGCACCAGCAGCACTGGGAGTCACAGGAAGGGCCCACTGCCTTTTGCACTGTCACAGGTTCTGTTTGTTACGATTATTCTCAGGAAGCAGCGCTGGAATGAAAATCGGAACTGTTCTGTACATGACACAGGGTGCGCAGGCTTGGTTATACTGTCTGCTGTCCATAGATGGCCATGTCCCTGTCCAAATAAGAATTGTGCAAGGCCCTCTGCACTTTGAGTACATTTTTACTCAAGCAAATTAGGCTCTACCAAAACCAGTTGTTTTATTAGAAATTTGGCATAATTACGTATGCAAACATTTTTGTTCAATATGAATCAGATCTGCCTTCCTTTCTAAATAAAACGTAGTGGGTGCAAGACAAACGCATTCAGTGATTTAAAACAAAACACAGATAATTGTCTGGACAATTTTTGATTGCTTCCAGACAAATGGCCCTACATATTTTAGCAATTAGGAAGCATATAAAGGCTGACAGCAGCTGGTTCGAATTCTGCCTCCCTGATTTACAGGGCAGTGGAGACATCCCGCTCCCCCGCATTATCAGTTCGGGGGGAAAAAAATCAGTTCCCCTCATGTATTTGAGGGGAGAGGAGATAAAGTTGTTTGTGTTCCTTTCAAAACACACACAAAATACAAACAATGATTTAATTCCAGGCCAGCGGGCACCAAAACTGGGTCATTTACACTCACATAAAACTATAATGATGATGGATGGGGGAGCTTGTTCAGCACAATGGGCAGAGGAATTCCTTTCAGCAGCACGCTGATTAAACTCTCCCCTCACACTAACTTCCAGGAACGCAGCCCGGCACCACAGTCACCCGTACCTTCCCCCACACAAGTACGCCCATTTTAGATTTACATAAAGGCTCAAAATTTTATTTTGTAATGCCCAGCCATCCTTAGGGCATGTTCAGACTGGAACATAAAAAGGACCTACGCAAAAAACCTGGATGTACCTGGACGTACCAATCAATTAGCAACAAGCTTCGTCAGGACAATCTGCCTGTTGTGTGCTTGGGGTGTCCAACCAAACACTTTCCCTGGGTTTTGTATTTCAATACATAGATCAATAGACAATTCATATTAATAGCATCACTCCGATTAATATTTACATCAAATGATAATATTTTCTATTAGAGGGCTAACTGTTCAACGAATGATTCCCAGCTGTCTTCTAAAGGATTTTACATTTTAGTAAGGATTATTTTAGGAGTGTCAAAAACCTGTCCTGTGCGCTACAGAGTCAGGAGGTTTTCATGCCCCTTCTCAGGTGAGATCATTTCCAAATCAAATAATGACGACAAAGCTGTAAGGTAGAGCGAAAGCTGTCAGTCACAGAGTCTGACATCCCTGGGTTAGACTGATTGAGGAGTAAAATCCACGCTGCCAAAGGACTGGTATCAGTGATCACGTGATGACTGAAGTGGGGAGAGCAGTCACCAATAGTAGTGTTTCACACAATGAGATGTACACAAAAAACGTCTGAAAACGGACAGTTACAGAAAGAAGGAAGAGAAACAGGAAAGACAGATAACCCCTCCTTACCTGATTACCCACTGTCCTTAGGAAGTGAGAGCACGCAATGCAAAAGGCATTAGACAGGAGAAACATCCAGTTATTTACAGAGAGAACCACGGTTTACACACAGAATTCTCATAATCTCATTAGCCTCTCTGAGGTCACCGCTAGGAAAAGTGAAGAAAGTCTGAACTTGTTGTGACCTCTGAAAAACTGTCAACCTAATGCCAAACATTCCAGGAGGATAAAAACAACACAAACGTGCATTGCACACTCTCGTGCTTTGTAATGCTTCATCTGAAATAACAGGAGTATTGTTTAATCAACCCCAAACCACAGAACCTAGATCAGTTAAAAACTCATGGCTATCCTCCTAAACATGGATTGACAAAATGCACAATAGAGGTCTATGATTTTGTCACATTATATAAATGTATAAAACTGTGGCCTCAATAATGCATGGGTCGAAGTAAAAATGGGGCACCCCAAACTACTTTCTAATTAAAATAAAGTTGAGTCTAATCTATATTGTCACGCCATGATCATTTCTAAGTTCAGTTTGTGGCAATGCGAGTCAAGGAAAGAGGTCGGGTGTACCATGGGTTTCTCTGTTTTGATGGGCCTCAGGCATCCATCCTTTGAGGTAGCGTGGTTGTAGTCCCTTTGGTCGACCAGCGCCCCCAGGCCCAGCGTTCCCGGGGGCCTGCTCTGGCCGTAGCCGTCGGGGTCCCGGGGCTGAGTGGGGGGCGGGGGATGCGTGTCGCCCCGCTGCTTCTTTGTGACGTGGGCCTCGGGGCCGTGCACGGTCTTGACGTGCTTGCGCAGGGAGCTGGGGTCCGTGTAGCGTTTGGTGCAGCCAGGGATCTTGCAGATGTACGGCTTCTGTGGGGCGGGCGGACGGGGAACAGGATGTTACAGAAACACACTCCTCCCCAGTAGGCCTCCCTTAAAGGCATTATTCAGTGAGGAAGACCGGGCTGGACAAGCGAAACCGGTGATGTGCCAAACTTCATTAAATAGAATACAGAGTGCCTGATACCCTGGGGTCCGCAGCAGCAATGCTGAAGACATAGGCTCGCTTCATGGAGAGAGGCCAAGCGGTGAGACAGTAAGTTAAAGAAGGACTGTTGGGGGTCTGCGATACTGTTTGGGATTGATATTTAATTTAGCTAGCCAGCTAGCCACTAAAGCATGGCATCAGACCCCTGCATTCATCCGAGGTGCAGTGTATTTAACACGGAAAAAACTATACAAAGAAGCTGTATTACCATTTCCTCGCTGTACTACGGGTCATCAGTTTTGGTGGTCTCTGATTAGGGCTGGGTGGTCATTAGCACTGGGGGGCATTACGGCGCATTATCTCTGCGTGTGCCTCCGTACCTCATTGGAGTGAGTGCGGTTCTGGTGCTTTGCCCGGTCGGAGGCGTTGGAGAAAGCCTTGTTGCAGCCCTCGTGCTCACAGACGTAGGGCTTCTCCCCGGTGTGGGAGCGTAGGTGGGTCTTCAGGTTCTCCAGGCGCGAGTAAGCCTTGGCGCAGCCCTCAAACTGCGGGGAGAGGAGGGCTTATAAACGCCTTTCAGACGGCATTGACCCACGGCAGAAACGGGGCAATGTCGCTGTCTCACCGTGCACTTGTGTGGCTTTTCCCCGGTGTGCCGGCGCATGTGAACCACCAGCATGTACTGCGCCTTGAAGGGCTTCTGCTCCCGGGAACACTCCTCCCAGCGACACACAAACTCCTTCTTCTCCCCGTGGATGTGCTCGTTGTTGATGTGCTGAGGGGACAAGGGGACAACAAGCAGCGTCACGGCCTGAGCGCCACTCAAACACCCGTCACGCCGGCTGCTCTGGTCGTCAACCCACTCAAACACCCGTCACGCTGGCTGCTCTGGTCGTCAACCCACCCGAACACCCGGCAGCTCAGGTCGTCAGCCCACCCGAACACCCGGCAGCTCAGGTCATCAACCCACCCGAACACCCGGCAGCTCAGGTCGTCAGCCCACCCGAACACCCGGCAGCTCAGGTCATCAACCCACCCGAACACCCGGCAGCTCAGGTCGTCAGCCCACCCGAACACCCGGCAGCTCAGGTCGTCAACCCACCCGAACACCCGGCAGCTCAGGTCGTCAACCCACCCGAACACCCGGCAGCTCAGGTCGTCAGCCCACCCGAACACCCGGCAGCTCAGGTCGTCAGCCCACCCGAACACCCGGCAGGGCCGAGTGGTCAGGATTTGTGAGGTTGTTTTTTTTGTGAGTAAGATTTTCCCCACATTTTCAGAGTGGCCAGTTTTACATTTGAATATTCATGACATAACTAATGATGCAACTTTTTCTAAGTGCAAATATTATATTTCAGCTGCACCTTCAGAAAAGTTCCACAAGAGGGACCTCTGTACAGACGGTAAAAACCATGAGTTGAATAGAAAGTGCACAGCCTAGACAAAGTAGGACATTTTCAAAGCCTCACTGAAACTTCAGCTGGGTGATGGAAATAGAACTTAAGTGACTAAATAAGCTATGGTATATATGCAAGATGATAAAATAAAAATACGAACACAGTTTAACAGAAGAGCAGCAACTTGTCTGACATACTTTCATCCGTCATCAAACTCAAAGCAGGCAACAAGTGTGACCAGCATCCCTCACACAGTGACTGCAGTGTGGCTTATTAAAGCACTAAGGCGGGAGCTCTGCCTTCAAACGAATGGAAGACGCTTTAAATCTTGCACAACAAAGACAACCATCTGGTTTCCTGCAGCGACAACTGCAGCCAGTTTGCGGCAGTAAAACGCAAACCCAAACTTCTGACTGAGATGGAGAAAAGGGGAAAGGTCGAGCAGACGGAATCAACACTTTTCTCTGCTCCAGCTGCAGCGAACCCCGGGCTCTCTGCCGACGACTGAAGTGGAGCCGGGAGCCGGTCTCCACGTCGGACTTTAACAGGGTTTCAAATGAAACCTGTCACTTCCCATCATCCTCCACACCCGCTCCGCCGTGATGGGGGATGACAGTTGTGCTGGCGAAGCAACTTCCAGTCTGGATTGGGTCGGGGGTTGGTGGGGTGGGCGAGGTTCGTAGCGGAAAGTTAAAAGTTCGGTCAAAGCCACGCAAATGACAACACTATAAATCTTTACTGTTCCTTCGGTTCAGGGATCGGAACCCTTCTGCTCAGCTATCTGCGGAAGTGCCGCCCATCAAACGGGTGAACGGCCTCCTCTGACGACCGGGGATTAAACAAAAAAGAAAAGAAAAAAACAAACAGGCACTGAATCCACCGGAGGGTAGAAAGCCAACGTCTGGCCGTCTTACAGAGCTCAGGCTGCCTTACATCTCAAAAGCGTTGTTCCGGGAGCAATTTAAATACATGGAGACAGACACAATATCCTGAAGAGAGAGAACCCCTATTATTACATTCCTGAACAGAGGGAGGGCAGGACCTGCCCTGAAGATGAAGGGAGACGAGAGCGAGAGAAGGAGAGAGAATCTCGAGAAACTGACGCAGAAGCGGCCGGCCCGCTGCTCTTCCTGATGTCAGTGCATCGCACACCGCAAAGGAAAGGGGCTACCAGTAAAGGATTATGGGAAAATGTACTGTCATCGGAGAGGTCACAGGACATTTCAGTGGATTGACCAATCCAATAAAAAATCACTATGAGCACATACCCCTGGCTGGGGTAGTAGCATCTTTGACACCTTGCAGAAGTCGGTTAGACAGAGCTGCCCATACAACCAGAAACACAAACACACACAATCACATGAATGCACACACGCACATACAGAAAACTAAGAGATGATTCCAGATAAGTTGCTTAGTGCTTATCTTATCTTTCTAACATTTCAGTGAGATCGCATTTGAAACGGATATATATGCCTTTTAAATGGCGAAAATCCATTTCAAAAGTCATAATTTTCCATCTACTGAAGACTGGAAGTCCATATTTAGCTGTTTATTGAACCATTAAATAAATGGAGAGTCAATATATTTTAATCCCATTTAACAAGTGCCACAACATTTTTTGTTTATATGCTGGGGCAAATTTGTGGGAAAAGATTCAGTAGGCGAAAGCCAGTAGAGCTTCTTTATATGTTGGCAATTCCTTCTGTGGGGTGTGTTGCGGCTGATCATTCACCCTAAGAGAGACAGAAAAGGGCTGGGAGTGAGGAGGTGGTGGTGACAGCCTTCAGGTTGACGTTACTTAAAAAAAAAAAAAATGGCTGCAATCAGAGCAGAGCAGAAGCTCTCAGAACCGAGAAGGAAGTGGTCAGGATTTTCAGCAGAGCCATGGAACCTGGCACTGTGTTCCACATCAGTGTTAGTGCTCCTGGCTGAGGGTACTGGTGTCAGTCGGCAAACCGTGAGGCACGTATGAAGGTGGCCTTTGCTGCCAGGTAAGCGCCGTTGGGGGAAGGATGGTCGGATATCCCACAGAACTTGGCCCCACTACTGAGACGTACGTAGCTTTTAGTGAGGGATTGAGTGAATGAGAACCTAGGAATCAGGTCTTTGAAAATGCTTACATAGAATGGTTGAGGCCAAGCTAATATGTTCAGCTCTCACATTATTCCTGTCAAGTTTTAGCAATAATATCATCCATAACTGCATCTTATTCTGAAAAAACTCTAGTTCAAACCACAGTTTGATGGTCCGACGTGACTGGTGCAGACAGAAGGCTGATGGTGAACGATGAGGGGGCAGCCATGGCGTCCCATCATAGGGCTGATTCGCATGACTACCCCGGAGACGTTGGAAATATTGATGTGGTTAATCAAAACCGGACATGCAGACAGAAAAACCCAGAGAGCGAAACCCCATCTGACCCCAGCCAAGACCTCGTTTCCCCTCTTTCTGTTTGTTAAAGGCTCTTTTCATCCTCTCATCTGAAAAATCCTCACCATCGACTGGAGTGTTGTAATTTGCGCTCGGTGACTGGGTCATGGTTTCTATTTGGTACAGGCTCACAACTGAGGGCCGAACTGCATGAATAGCTCATTTTTCAGCCAACTTTCTTCAGAAGAAGAGTGCAGTGACGACCTTACCTCAGCCCTTTTTTGCAAAATCCCAAATCGGGGGATTGGGCTGGTTAGGTTTGTCTTGCTAGGAATCTACGCTTTCCTTGTGCTAACAGACACTGTTACAAAAAATCTGTGACCCTAATAGATATTAAACATCTGATGGGAGTAGGTCTGGAATAATCCCGGAAGAACCTGGTCATGTTTATTGAAAGCCAAGTAAAAATTCTCATGGTACTTTCATTACATCCTGTCAAGAAAAGTGAAATGGAGGAGGAAATTGTAGGTGACCAGTTGTTTTTTTGTCCCTCTTTGAAGGTCTACCATGTTTCAGGGTAGCCTATTTCTAGGGGGAGGTCGAAGGGCAAAGATCATGACCCTTCTCCCTCAGATGTAACCTAGATGCAGTGAACCGGGGCAGAAATGAGGCTGATCGCCACAGGGACTGGAGTATGCGTGTGTCTGTGTGTATCTGTGCGTGTGTGTGAGTGTGAGTGTGCGTGTGAGTGTGTGTGCGTGCGTGCAGGTGTCTGAACGTGTGTGTATGTGTGTGTATCTGTGCGTGCGAGTGTGTGTCAGTGTGTGAGTGTGCGTGCGAGTGTGTGTGTGTGTGAGTGTGTGTGAGTGTGTGTGTGCGTGCGTGTGTCTGAGCGTACATGTATCGGTGTATGCGTGCGAGTGTGTGTCGGTGTGTGCGTGTGTGTACGAGTGTGTGTGCGTGAGTGCGTGTGAGTGTCTGTGCGTGCGTGTGTCTGAGTGTGCATGTATCGGTGTCGGTGTGTGCGTGAGCGTGTGTGTCGGTGTGTGCGTGAGTGTGTGCGCGTGCGTGCGTGTCTGAGCGTGCGTGTGTCGGTGTGTGCATGAGAGTGTGTGCGAGTGTGCATGCGTGCGTCTGAGCATGTGTGTGTCGTCGTGTGCGTGAGTGTGTGTGCGTGCGTGTGTCGGTGTGTGCGTGAGTGTGTGCGCATGCGTGCGTGTGAGTGTGTGTGCGTGAGTGAGGGAGTCAGTGCAAGCTCTCCTCCTCGTCCCCAGGGCAGCAGGGCAGGGTGCTGTAATGACTCACATGCACAAGCTGCTCCTGCATGTCGAACTCCCTGCAGCAGCCCTCCCAGTGGCAGTTAGTCTCGTACACAGCCTCCGGCTCTAGCTTGCCTTCCTCCTTGTCCCCTTCCTCCTTCACAAGCGTCATTCCCTCTGGCTGGTCCTGCTGGAGGACAGAGGAACACAGGGGACTCAGAGTGAGAACTGAGGTGCAGGCGGAACACAGGGGACACAAAGTGAGAACTGAGGTGCAGGTGGAACACAGGGGACACAGAGTGAGAACTGAGGTACAGGCGAACACAGGGGACACAGAGTGAGAACTGAGGTACAGGCGAACACAGGGGACACAGAGTGAGAACTGAGGTACAGGCGAACACAGGGGACACAGATTGAGAACTGAGGTGCAGGGACAGCAGAATCTGGCGAACGATAATCTATCTACACATTGTTTTATTTATAGTTGCGCTGGTTGGAGAAGATCTTTCTCAGGGCAGATCCTTTTATTTCTCAGCAAGAAAAGCAGGAGCATGTCCATGGCTTCTGCAGCCGAACAACAGCTGTCAAATTTAATGGACCTTTCAGTGGCGCCTGGGAGCTGTAGGCAGAGCCAGCGACAGGAAATGTACCACTAAGTTATGTTAAAACCTGATATATGTCTCAATGTGCCCCGTGTGTTTGAAAAACTGCCCCCGACATGGGCAGATTGTTCCATTATCCGTGGCGTATTTCACTGTCGGCTTGACATGTTTGAAAGCAGCTGGGGGTGGGGCTAGGCTGGGTTGGGTGGGCGGAGCCAGCCCTGACTGCACACAGCTGTGGGTAATAAAGCCGGCACCACCCCAGAGCAGCGCGGGATGAGGGGGACGTCAGGGGTGACTGCCCCTACGCAGCGAACAGGGAGCGGGCGGTGGGTAAGCGATCGCGCAGCATTCACTATCCCCATACAGTCACACTGAGCCAACATCAGCGCCACGCCGGTGGAGCAGGCGGTTACGGTCCGACCGGGGGACTTTCCCCTCAGCACTGGTGGAGAGCCCTGCCCTCCCTGATCGTGAGGACTGGCCCTGACACTCACCGCCCCCTGGCCCGTCCCTGCTGGGAAGAAGATGTTTGCTGCCTGTACGGCACATTTGTTTCGCATTAGGCTGGCACGCCGGGCTGCTTTACAGGCCGACACAACTCCAGTGTATTCAAAGGACAGGGAGGGAGGGAGAAAGAGCTCCATTCACATGCATACGGCCACTGAGGTTTTCTACAGATGAGCATTAAGGCTTCCTAAGCCCAAGAGTGATGAACACGGTATGTCAATAAAAGTTTTTAAAATGAAACACAACTTGTAGCGGCTGCAGTCAAAACAACATTTAGTGTTGTCTGTGTGAATGTCTGTATGTCTGTATGTTAGCTTGTGTGTACATCTATATGTGAGTATGTGTGTCCTTCTGTATGTGTGTATGTCTGTATATTTGCATGTGAGCACGTCAGTATGTGCGGATGTCGTCATGTCTGGCTCTGATTCTACATCACATTGAACAAATGACCTGACCAAGGAGGCGGGTTTTGCAGGAGGAAACGGGGACCAGCGGATCCCACCTGCACACTCACAGCCCCGGGGCTGGGCAGCTCCTCCTCGGGCTTCATCTTGGAGCGTTTGTGGTGCATGGGGTCCCCTGTGCTGCTCACAGCAGACTCGCTGGTGGGCTTGCTCTGCGTATCACACGAAGCACACAGAGAAACAGGACATTAAAAAACACATCCGCAATCTTCATCAGGTGGCTTAAAGCACAGAATGTGCAACCAGCAGGCCGCAGATTAAAACCCACAGAGGGGAACCACTGTGCACCCCTGTGATACTTAACCTGTGTACCTTCGGTAAATATCACCAAAAAACTAAGTGCAAAATTAAAACCAATGTAAGCCACTGTGGTGGGTGATGACGGCTCTCTGCAGAGTTCTGTGTTTTCATGTGGCTGCCTTCAGAGACTAATGTGTATTCACCAGCACTGAAGAGGAGCCAAGGCAGAATTCATTCATTGTTATTCAGTTTTTCGAGGTTATTTGAAATATTCAAGGGTCTTGGATTTCTTCCAGGCAGCTATTTATGAATTGCAAGTTCAATTGTGTATGTACTTACCCTGAAAAGTTTGATGTCTTATTAGAAACAGTCCAAGGTATGTTTTAAACACAAGTAAAACCAAGCAAAGAATTTAAACAGTACAAAATCTTCCTGGAATGCAATTCACAGAAATAGCCTAAACCTCAGGCCTCTAAGGCACGGGTGCCAAAACTGGTGCTGATGCACTGTGTCTTGATATAAACAGACACTCCGGATGTTGTAAACCAACAGCGGACGCACTGTAATTCACCCTGTCAACTCCTGGAGCCAAAACATCCACCCGTCCAGAACCCCCTTTACATCCATGGAAGTTCTCAGTCTCAGTCTGAGATTCTGTGAGAAAATCTTACCTTGCCAACTCACAGTCACATGGTCCAAAAGTGCTTCATTCTGGTGTGATTTCCATTTATTGATGAAACAGCTCCCTGACATGTTAGTCTCTTCCAATATGTGTTTCTTTAAATAGGAGCAATTTTATTTGTGTATATTTTGGGGGGTTTTATGAAGGGACCTCAATGCCAACAAGCCCAGTGTGGTTCTGTGGGTTTATGTATAACCCAGATCTGTATCGCTAAGCTCTATGTGTCTCTATCTCTGATCAGGCAGAACACGACACTGTAGAGCACCGAGCTCTGGATTTTAGCGTAGCCAAGGTTCAGGTCATTGCGTTTAACGATCGAGTCTGGACCCAGTTACACAGCACGAGCTACAGTGAGAGAGCCAGGAGCTTTCCCTCACCTGCAAGGAGTCAGTGGTGGCGGCGTTGCGCTCCGTGGGCACCAGCCCAGGGGGCACCACAGCGGGACCAGGCCTCTGGGGGGCGAAGGTGGGGGCTGGGTGGATGAGGGGCGGGCTATGGCCGAACGCCGAGCCCATGATGCCAGGTTGCCGGCCAATCAGCTGCGGGTGCATCTGCAGGGCCACGGGCGTTGGGGGGTAGGCGAAACTGAGCGCTGGGCTGTAAGAGGTAAGTTCATTTGTAAAACCATTTATAAATCAACCATGATCTTGTCAGCAGTAATTTGGTAAGCTGGCTTTTCTAGTGACTTGCTTATGTTGGAGTAAATAGTGAGAAAAATCATATACCTTTCAGAGAAGTTACCGTGTCTTTGAAATTTCAAAAAGGAGCATTACCACTTCAAAGGGATAAGGCACGCCTGCCAAAAGCGCAGATTAATATCTCAATCTTCAGGATCTTTAGAATAGTGATTTGAGGGTCTTCTGTTCAGTAATTCCACTCAGCACTGACTGAGGTGTCTGTGTGGCCAGACACGTCAGCTTCTGCCTGCTCTGAAGTGTCAAATGACAGGGCAGAGTGAGTCATCACCCCTCGTTGTTGAAATCACAGCACAACGTTTTCTTATAAAGTAGCTTTTTACTCAGGAGTAAACCGCTGCATTTTAAACAAGTCAGGGAGGGGGTCTTTCTGGCCCCTCTCAGCCCCGCTCTTGTCATAAACTCACACCTGCCACTTATATTTCCCAATTTTCCAAATTCTGTTGCATCTTGTGACGGCCTCAGTGATCAAACGGAGCGGAAAACTGGCAAAGGCATATTTGATGGAAATAATGGTTCAGAAATAATAGAATTGAAATACGTCACGTGCGTACTACAAATCTGCTGCATTCAGTAGCCATAGTTGACTTTGGTTGGAATGTTTTAAGAGTAATGCTTTTGGTGTTTACTGTACAAGAGAATCATTCAAACTACGGCAAATGCTGTCGTTTTCTCATTGTAAAAAATTATGCATTGAAAATGCACTCACCAATCAATTTCTCATGGTAGAGATTGGGATCTGGGTGCAGGTTTTATTGTGGGTAAACATACTCCAAGATAATCACACCAATGATGATCTGATTTAGTTTAAAACACCTTAACGGTTCAGTCAGAAAGATTAGGCTTTTTATTGTTTGTTCCTGGTACAACCCCAATTGAGTGTGAGATACTTCTAAGATTGCCAGCTTTTTTATTTGGTATAAAATTTGTACTTCTTTTCCCACTCTAAATTCCAAATTTATCATACATTATATAAGCATACTCTGTGTTTCTGTTGTGCGTGAATGGTAGTTTTCCAGAGTACACTGTATTTACGTCGTTTTGACGTTATATTACATGTGTGGTTTAACTAATCAGGCATTCGTGTAAAAAAATATGATCGCTTGAGTAAGGTTCACTAAAGGTTTTAGACGTCCTGACCGGCGATGATGCAGATATTTAAATGCACAGGAAGAAAATTTCAAGACAACCGGGTGAGAGTGTTTTGGGAAAATGAAGGACCAAGCCTGAGTTGCGGAACTGTCCCTAGATTTAACTTGAGGCGTGTGTCTCCAGACTGGAGTCCCAGACAGAAGATTCTACAGGTTCTAATTAGGCCTTTAAAATCCCAGTGATGGAAATGGAAAATGAAGGCCTGAACCCTCTGCCGATAGAGGGGTTCAAAGCATTTAATCCAATTTTGCTGAGACTGCCCGCTGCTAATTTAACGTCTGCACACACATGCACATAAAGACCCCTCCGATTGATTTACTGAGACTGAATTAGTTAATGAGGTACAAACATTGCTGACAATTACCACCACTTAGACCACAGCCAACTAAAGAAATACCTTTAGAAAACTTTTTTTTCTTTTGTGTTTCAGAGGACACTGGTTCTCTTCGGAAGGGAGCATTGCCTAACATTAGCAACAACTTGAAAAAGAACATTAATTGAAGACGTATTTGCAGGGTGTCAAATAGTGCTTTTTGTGAGGAATGGCTACAGACCACATGGCAGAATGAAGTGGCTGATTTTCCTCGCCTGATTACAATGGGAAAATGCAGACAGGGCACAGTTAGAGACATGCCCTGAGAGGAGAGGCCACTGAGACACACATGCCTGCAGGAGAACCGCCAGTCTGGGGGCGGGGTTTAGAGAGTAGCTGAAGCCCAGGGCATGTCCAGAGTGTCCGTTAAAGGGGAGAGATGCAGGGAATGGTCAGGGCTGACCAGGGCGGGGCTTTGAAAAGTGGTACACTGTGTGAACGTGGCAAGGATAAATTCCAGTGTGGAAAGTTGAATCTTTCAAAGCGGGGTGGTTTTTGCACATTGCACATCTGTGGTTTTTAAATTGATGATTCCCCTTAGTGACAGCGACAGTTGCCACTTTCGAGGTCCAAACAGAAAGAGATGGCCAGGGGCCACGTCGCTGTTTACATTTTCAGGAAAATTCATTCTTAGGCAATTGTTTTATTTTAACCGCCAAGCACCACTATCACTGTGAATTTATTGTTAACCGAATGACTGAAAATTACCCAGAGACGTCCCTAAGTTTACACTTTGTTAGTGTTTTTATTTTATATAATAAAGATATTTTATACAGCTACATGTTAGTAGTAATATTATATATTATTATAAAATATATATTATTATATATTATTACTGAATGCTTCTGGAACAAATTCAGACCATTTGTTTAATGTGTTGTTGCTAAGTCTAAAAAGAGTTGTTGCAAGTCGACAATGCCTGCAATGTTACACAAGGAAATAATTAAAGGGGTCAAAATGCAGGCCTCGCAGTAGGCTGTTTAAATCCCAAGAGGCTGCCACTATTATACCCTACATATGGGTACTGCTGTTATACCCTACATAAGGCTGCCGCTGTTATACCCTACATATGGGTACTGCTGTTATACCCTACATA
>JAOVYW010062247.1:0-15165 GCA_025775045.1 Hiodon tergisus
GAAGCATAACACCAATTTTACTCACTTCCGTGAATAGGTTTTCTACCACAGGTGGAGGCCAGTGGTTAGGAAATTTTGTCTTCGTTAGGGGGATTTCTTTCTTTTGAGTATACTGGGAGCTTCTATGCAAGCAACACATTAATGTTTTTTATTTGTCATATAAATATCCCCCAACAGAAAATCGATTTCTCCTCACAATAATTGATTTTGAGTTTCAGTGTTTTTGAATAAAATAGTGCTGCGCTACTGCAGATGCAACAATAAACTAGGTTGTGAATTCCCTGCTGACATTTAGTTTTTATTTCTTGCCCATCAGCTGTGCCAGTCAGAAAACTCTCTGCAAGGAATTGACTGGTTAGCACACATGTTTCTTGGGTTGTGGTTTAAAGACACTGCAGCACAAGCAAACTGCTCAACGACTTGGGTTTGAAGATGTCTGAGGTGGTTTGGTTTGGTGTCGCAAGGTTGTTGACAATAAAATAAAAAAATAAGAAATGAAACTCTGAGTTACTTTCTATTTCTGTTCTTGTGTTTCTTTGCCTTTTCACTCCCACCTGGTTTGCAGAGCGTTGCACTACCCCTGGTGTTGTTACTAAACATTAAGTCATTGGAATGTTTTGAATCCTCAAAGTCATCAGAACCATAAAAGTGCAAGCTGAGGATTATAGGCACCTCTTTAATGATCACTGAGTACTGAATGGAGGTGCTGTGCCTGCATTAAACTAAATAGTGAATAAATGATAAATAAATAAAGGCATACATACACACAAACAAAAGTTATGAGGTGTTGAGCACAAAAGGGGGGTGGGTAAAGTAATAGTAACTAGTAGCTTCATTAACTAACTTATGTGTGTTGCAAGGCCCATTCTCAGACAGCTCTGGGACACACCCAGACACAGCATCTACATACCAGTGTGTGGTGTCGATGGTGAGACCACCCTCAGGTGCGGCCAATTCAAAGACTTTAAGAGACAGCAGACATGTCAGTGAAAGGTTTTAGACTTTAACGTCTTTGTTATTGCTGTGCTTTTGTTGTTTAATTGTTTCAATATTTTAAAAGTTGATTGTTTAGATTTGCTACCCAAACGCACACTGTTATTTCTACTTTGGGTTGCTACATTATGCCAAATAAAAAGGTTTAACCAGCTCCCTGCTTCCCATGAGCTTGGTCATTCACAACTCTGGCCAATGGTCAATTTTCTGTTCTACTGTGTTTTGGCTTGCCCCTACAAATCCTGCCACCAAGCACAGGGATGGTGTGATGGAGGAGACCAACTAAAGGTGATTTGTCACTTCCCATCCATTGTCTCTTCCCAATAATTAAGCTGAATGGTTAGGTCAATGACCCTTCTGATTAATTATGGAGATGTAAGGCTTAATGACCCACCTAAGAAGTGAAGCTGTTTGGGATTTCTATTTTTGCGGCGATCAAAGGAAATTTCATTGGTCCGGATCATTCAATGACTGGTGGTTCACGTAGCCTCTAATTAACCTCCACTTCATTAATCTCACAACAAGACAGTTACTAAAGGCAAACCAACCTTAAAAAGATTAAGATTTGGACAGTACTAGTTAAATAAACTTACTTTCAAAACATCGTCCCCATCTGTGTTATAATCTGACACGCACACAGGTTTTACAAGAACATAGTTGTGCACAGACAGCATGTTTTCAGCAGCAAAGCACAGAAGGGACATTTTCACGGACATCCCTGCTGAGAACCTGCCCTCTATGCCTTGAGAAAAATCGGTGCTGACTAAAGCGTCAACTGCACAGGTGTTTCTGCAGGAGTCATTGAGGTGAAAAGGTGCTGCCCTACTTTCGATCTGTTCACCTGAGGCTTCATTGTTTTCGGATCTCAAATTTCAAATCTCATCCCATCTTAAATTATCGACAGTTCATAACTCATAACAGAGAGTTCTCCCTGTACTTTTTTACTATAACACAATTAAGATTTTAAAAGTTTTTCTTTGACAGATATTTTAGCAGTTTCTGCTAGGCACGACAATGTAAAAGGCACATACTTCCTTTAGCACATTACAGAGTGCATCTAGTTTTTTACCGGATAAAAAAACAAAGGCAGGAGAAAAAAATCACACACACACACACACACACTCACACACTCGCACACTCACACACAAAGACACACACACTCGCACACTCACACTCACAGTCAAACATCCACTCGCACACACACACAGACACACACACACTCACACACTCACGCACACGCACGCACGCACGCACACACACACGCGCACGCACACGCACCATTTTAAAAGCCTAGTTCTGCCTCCCCTCATCCATCCAGGCATGCAGAAAAAGGTGAGGAGTGATGCGGAATTGAGCACACACCTTCGGTGTGGGATACGGGCAGATTGATCTCCATGCACGCGGCGGACTGGGCCTTCCGGAAGGGCGGTCGGCCAGGTCCCCGACGACTCAGCTTGATCCCCTCGGGGCCAGGAAGGCGAGGCTTTCCAGGATTGCAGGGCTGGGAGATGGGGCTAGTGCAATGCCCATTGACATGATCTGAAACAATGGCGCAGAATAGCATTAGCCACATACAACAAAGTGATTGGCAGAAAAAAAGTTCATTTGAGAAATGGATCCAAGGAGACTAAAAATAATTTCTAATGTCAAAGGATACAACGTCTATTCGTGAGTGCTAAAATAATTTTCAAAAATGAATAAAGAAAACATGAATGGAAGAGGATTTTAAATGGATTGTGCTCAATTCAAATTAATTTGAGAAAAGGCTTTTGGCACAGGTTCAGGAGTGCAAAACCTCAAACAAAGTTAAAAGATTCACACGAAATAATTAGACTTCCTATTCCAGTCAACAGGTAGAGGTTTTCTACGGCAATATGCAACCAAAAACATGCGAAGATAGAACTTCGGTTTCAGAATAGAATTTAACTTAGAATTCACAGAGGATGCTATCATTATCATTGTGTTTTGGTGTTTTCCACTTGATTGGTTCTGTGGTAATTACGTGTGTTTTGATCCTTAGCTAAATTTTAATAACAGATTCATCGCACGAAAACCATCCAGGGGCATGTTTGAGTGCATGCTCCTTTTGTCTTTTATGACAATTATTTTCACTCTGCATTTTCACAGAGCGGCGTTGACGCGCTCCATCGAGTGAGCGCTAATTAATCAGCCCCTGATGCATCAGAGAGAGTCTCCTGTCTGTTGTCCCTTTCTGGACGTAAATAAGCTGAGCATACCACTAATAGATGGTCAAGTCACTCAAGCAGCAGACACGTCGCCTTACTAGACAGGTCTGCGTTGACTTGTGAGGAATCAGTGTGGCAAATTAGAGGATGAGGAGCCCCAGGCTGTCACCCCATCCATGATGGATATCTGATAAATTTCTTGCGTCTGAAAAGCATGAGTAATTTGAGATCAAGAGGATTACAAAACCCCCTGCACGTCTAATTTATGAGCCATATAAGTGCCTTATCATGTCACAAATAAATAATATTAAATATTTACTATTTATTTGATCCTGGATTTGACCTTGGGGGAAACCTTGGCCCCGATGGGCAGAAAATCCTAATAGCAGCAATACTGTCAGCAGCTTCTGTCTGATCTAGGTGAGCATCCGCATTTCTTTCAGCCTTCCGTGCCATTAATGAGACTGAGGTTTAAACACTGATGCTGATGTTTAACGCTGGTGCAAATGTTTAGTCCTTGGGAAGCAACAACGGTGCATTGAGAATTTTATGTAATGGTAAACTGGCTCCATTTGTTAACTTTACATATATAACTTTACATACTTTATTTTTATATATATATATATATATATATTCTGAACAAATACATATGCTATAACTCATTTTGCTAACTAGGAATATATGTAGATGTAGATCTGCGTAATGTTGGCAAACTAGTTAGCTAGCCAACTTTATATGTGGTAATTTGCAGCAAGTCTGTCTAATGAGCTCATGCTGTTAAGATTGGTTTATAAATGTAAAATACTGTATTAGCAAACAAGCATTTTCATTAAGGAAACTCTTCAGGAAACATAACTAAAATGCAAGTTTATGAGCAGAGCCGCACAATTTTGAACATTTAACAACAATCTGAAAAAACCTTGGTGTAATTCCAGTAGAGAGAACCTAGTACCGCTGTGACTACAGGTCAGTGAGAAACCATGCCTTTAAGCGGTATAAGGTCCACAAATCAGACCTAATCTGCTCTCAGGGCAGATCTGCCCTCAAAACAGAGTTGATCTTCAAAAGTGCCAACAAGCTTCTCTCATACTTCCCCCTCCTGAAAGCATTGTGTGATTGCAGCTAACTTTTCGAAATGGCAACTAAATACTGCATTCTTCAAAAGTAATTGGATGGGGTCATCTATCTTTAAAGCCAAATGCACCATTGGTTCACCGGAAAATTTACAGAAATCACTAATAGACTTACTACTGAATGGTACTGAATGTTAATGCATGTTTATATAAATACTAGTGTCACAACAAATACTAGTGTCACAGCGAAACACAAACTCATACAAATCACAACAAACCCCAGAATATAAATAAGTCTTTTCACTGACCCAAAACTTACTGTGAGGCAGTTGTCAAGGGATTTCTGCTTCTGATTTTGGGCTTGTATTTATAACCCAAACTGTGTCAGAATCAGTTTTCCATCATATTTATACCTGTTGTTAGCAATTAAATTAACACTCACTCACTCACTCGAGAGACACCAGCACACATACACAAAATCAAAAGTTCACATTTGTATTTAGGTAGTCTGAGACATAAACCTCTCAATCAATAAAAAAAATAAAAAAATAAACACTGTATACCTAACTGTATACCTAGCAGATAAAGGATGACAGGAAAAAGTGAAGAATGGTAAAAGAGCAATAGGCCAACAGCAGAGGAGGAATTTAAGTCAAGAGCAATGGGTGTGAGTGCGGAGGATTCAGATTGTGAGGTAAACATGTCAAGAGACATCCGTTTCCACAGCTAATGAACATGAAATACCAAAGACCTTTGGAAACGCTTGCAAAATGTACAATAAACCAGTTAGAAAAGAATGACGTAACACAGAAAAATAATGATAAAAAGTACGACAGAGTAACATGAATATCGTGAGCTGATATGATCCGAGGAGATCTGAGAGAGAAAGTCTCTTGGTCGTGCAAGACTGAGAGAGGAAAAGAAAGACCTGTCGAGAGACACGGCAAAAAAAATAATAATAAAAGAAACCAATGAAAGTCGAAAACCGCTGGCTTTCGCCTACCGTACCAAGATCAGTCTTAAGATCAGTTGGCAGACTTAACTTTCTGCCCGGCCCTTTAACTGAAATAAAAGAAATAAGGAAAGTAAGTTGAGGTTATTATGGAAGTACTGGACCAAACCGAAAACAGGCTCTGCAGGACAACCAAAGACATCAAAAGACAGAAGAAAAACAGGTAAATAACATCCACAAAAGCGGTTTAACGTGCAAAAGACTGACATCACGGCAAGCCTATACAGGGGTTCTCCTGGCCACATGCTCATACTCATTCTGCAGCCATCTACTGCCCTGACAATGCAACCAACAGAACTTTCTACTGTTGCATAAAGGACCGCCACTTATCCATACGGTCCTTCATCACTTTCACAGGCAGAAAAACCTGCTTGTGTAGGTCTTTTGAATTGTTCATTTATCATTGATGAACATCAAAACATTTCTTCCAGGAGACCCTTAAGCCAGAAGGTCTTAAATTATAAGTCTAGACTCCAAAAGAACACATAAAGACATGTAAAACACAAATAAATTGATATATAAGAAATGATCCATAAACAAAAATTCAACAAATTAAAACATTTTGCAAGCATTTAGCAGTAGATATTTACTGGAAAAATTTAACAACACGAAAGGGGATCATTTAGTTTAGTTTAGTGTTTTTTAATAATAAGATTAAGATGACCTTAGGTGTGTACTGATGACCGTACATGTCTGCTTTAGGTCAGCTCAACGCCAAGAGTAAATCCCACTCATTCTCATCAATACTGTGTGGGTGGTTTTGTGAGTCCTTCTCTGTCCTGTCACCCATGTTTTCAAGGGCCACGAGACCCTTTTGCGATGACAGGAGAGACACTGTCCCACTTTGGTTGACCTCTCACTGGAGCTTTTTTGGAACTGTTGTTTTCCAATTCTGGTTCTGGAAGACCTATGGAGAAGCTTTCAAATCACCTGGAAAATTGATGTCTGGGATGTAGGTCACATGACAGACGATGAAAGAGCTGCTCTGACAAGGCAGAGGCTGGGTTTTTTCCTTGCTATGGATTATATTGCACAAGTACCTAATTGGGGCCCTTCATTTGTCAAGGGTGTTTTTACTTAAGGTGATTTGAAGGAACACCCTAACAGTTTTTAATAATGAAGACATAAAAGAGCCGATATCTGCATGTACAAATGTAGCCATCCTCGGTTTATAGGAAGGAAAAAAGACATATTTCTCCTAAAGTGCCGCTATGTATCTTTTAATATAAATGCATTCAATGTATCAATAAGTGACAAATCCTATTGATAAATTAAACCAATGTGGTCCAGAATTCTTTAGGTTTGCCTGTGATCCTGTAGACCTTGTCTATAAAATAAGTAGATCACGGACCTCAGCAGCACCAATCCTTCTTCTCAATAACAGTTTCGCTAGCATAACTTGGAGTTAGCTAGCAGACAATGGACTTTACTTTTCTGTGAAATTAGCCTGTGATAATAACTAATGCATTGCAAGCTAACAGCAGCTTTACTCTGAATTCCTCCAATGTCGAAGATTGACTCTGATTGACTCTCAACAACAAAGGAGACGAGAAACAGACATCATACAGCATATCGGATGGTGCGTCACACCATCTCCTTAGAAAAGAGAAATAAACAAAATGCGGATGAGCACCGGGAAGTCTCCCCTCGCCGCTCATTAGTCCCTGCCCGGTTACGAGCCCTCGGATTGCAGGATGAGTGTAGGAAGGTTCACGGGCCCTGATAGCACGATGCAGAAATCCCATAAAGCTGAGGGACAATGCAACGGCGCCACAGACACCCTAGAGGGGCTGCTGCAGTGCGCCTAGCTCCCGGGTGAAAAATGCTCCACATTTTTACAGACATTACCCTCTTGAGAGCCCGCCCCTTCCCATTTCCCATGATGATGTCGTTGCTCTTAAGACCCTCCGAGCCCCTCAGCTCCACACGCATGCTTACCATTGTCCAACAGGTAAAAGACTGGACTGCAGTGGCTGGCTTTCAGGCTGGCCACAGGTTCGTGCAGGGTGCGGGGGTCATTGTGAGGGGAGGTTGGGTATGGAACTGAAATTAGAGTTGGACAGAACAGAGACGTATATCTGTGATTTTTTAGAGAGAGAAAAAAACGAGGAAGAAGAAAAATAATGTCCAGAGTCAAAGCATTTTCATGCCAAATGCTTAGCATGGTCTGTGAGGATAAACAGTATAAACACCATACAGTCTTTAGAACTTGTTTTGACAGAGGACATGACTTGTGAGAGGCCCCTTATACACAGACCAAACTGGGACAAACTTCAGAACTTAAATTTTAGGCAAAAATGTAACAGACCCTGTCCAACCCCCTTACCCCTGGCTTTTTAGTAGTTGGGAATTGGGTCCTCAAAACATAAGTTTATAGCTCTGGAACCGTCACTACCAATAGCTACCTCGTTCACAACGAGCTCCGCTAAAAAAACATGAAAGACAAATCAGGGGAAACTAGCAATGTAAAGGAACAACAGATTTAGCTGAATGGTACAAAGTAAAAATACCCGCAGATAGCTTATTCCTTTGAAGAAACTTAACCACAATTAATTTATGATAACCACATGTAGCAGGGATTTCCTTGTGTGAGTCCATAATCAACAGCACACGGGTCACCAACAACAGGATGCTTAAGAAAATGTGACAGGCTGGAAAAAAAAAAACTTTAAAAAACTAGAAGAACTATATCCAATTATAATGGAATAACAAAACCAAAAAAGTGTACCTGTCTATCAGACAGGAGCCAGGAATGCAGGAGGCCAGTTCATTATCACTGCATTGGGACTGGTAAGGGGTACCTGGCTATCTCACTAACAAGCTGCTGAGGAGCAACGGGACGGGACCTCTGAAAACACTCTGCATGGAGGAACAGACCTCCAACCTCCACCTTCATCCCTCTGTAGCTTCATTTTTTCCCATTCAGCCTTTTACTTTGACCTCTGACACGGTAGCGGTCTGACAGGAATACAGGAACGGGCTTCCGCTGCTGAGGGGCTTTGACATGGGCCGGGTCCAAAGAGCTAACCTTCTCTAAGAGCCGGCCTGAGCTTTGGAAAGCACACACAACAGGACCTCTCTTCCCAGGAGACACCCAGCTGTGGCTAATGATGCTTGGAGGACTGAAGGGGGAGGGGTGGGGTTAAGTGACACTAAAAATAGTGTATAGTAATGGCCTGCAGCCCGTGTACGCATGAGGGGTCAGAAGCAGGGCAGACCATCGTTGGCTGCAGTGCACACATCCTGCCGGTGCAGCCTTGTAAGCACCTGTCATCGGGTTCTACACTTCACAGGCACTACCTGCAGTGATCCATTTGAAATGAGCTTGCCTCATTTCTCTGTTAAAAGCAAAGAAAATACGTAAGGGAATAAATATGGGTTCATTCAGTAATGGTGACTGAGCCACTCGCCTGAGTGCAGACTGAGCCCTATGAGCTGGATTCATACTTGCAAATTCTATGTAATTTGTGAAATCCTGTATGTGAGCGGCTCGTAGCTAATGAGCAGCTCGTTGGCTTACCAGGCACCTGGAGGCTAGCAGCGCCATCAAGAGGATATGCCTCTCCTGGGACTGGACTTCCTCACATTACCCGTGTGTGGTGGCAAGGAGCTGAGATGGATCATCACACTTGGATATTCCAAATTGGAGAGAACACAGTAAAAAATAATTGGGGATTAAAAAAAAAACAAAAAAACGAATCTGAACTTTTTTCTCTTTTTCTTTGCTTAAAAGCCCTTCAAAAATGTTTCTAATTAGACATGCCTCGTCAATACAAAAGTTTAAAAGATCAAGTGCATCCTCTTTCCCTGCAGACTGTGGCTCTTGAATGGCTTCCTGCTTTAATAGATGTAATGAAATATATTTTCCCTCTTGCCTGCTTGACCCTACAATCTTAAATATTAGCACAAATGCACAGTGGGTATGGTAAACTGAAGATCATAGGGGAGAAGTGGGCTTTGGCTCAGAGCCTCTCTTACACACTTAGATGTATTAGTGCTTTATAGTATACAATGTGACACATGACAAAAGTATGAATATGAATTGCTCTCGTACCTTAATTCCTTTAAATTATTTATTGATAAGCCATTCTGATTAGTTCTTCTGTACTTTTTGTGTATAATTAAGTTAATTAAAGCAGCTATGAAGCTCCTTCCTTGGACCAAAAAGGCCCACCAGTACTTCAGAAACTTCCGGTTGAAATGCAGAGTTTCTCACTTATTCGGGGATAACTGGAGCAGAAAACATGTCTGCGAATAAACAGCCTGATGACGTTGGACATCATGGGATGTGTGCCTGTAGTGCAGCGTTCAGGAATAAAGACGCTTTTCTCAAAGAGACGCTTGCTCCATCCTCACCCAGAGCTGCGGGTTTCCTTTGTGCCGATGGCTGATGCAGACTTACACAAGGTGCGCGAACGATCCAAAGGCACGCCGTGAGTGAGCCTTTCCAAATTGTGCTCCACACAGCATGGTCGCCATTTCAGCGACGTGGGCCACCCCCTTTCCCCACAGCAACTGCAGGGGCTGACAATGAAGAACTTGTTCTGACCTTTCAAGGCTTCAAATATTCACTCCCCGGTCTGTCTGGGATGGTACAATGTCGCTCTCCGGGACATGAAGAATCTGATGTCGTGAACTTCTCTCCTCATTTATATCACTGTGTTTCTCCTTTTCTTTTAGTTTTAATCTTTAAATGAACCCCCCTTCCTTATTTGATCCCAACCTTTTAGCCGGTCTCCACCCTTCTGAGAGAGGTGGAAACTCTCCAGGTAAAACGATTTGTGAGTGGGCCATTTAGATCCTGCAGAATATGCCACACATGAACACAAACAGATACAGCAGGAGGTCAAGTGGTTAAGGCAATGAACATGTGACCAGAAAGTTACCGCTTCAAATCCCAAATGAGAGACTTCGGCTGAACTTGAGCAAGATACTTATCCAAAAATATAGCTGTATAAATGGGTAAAATAGTGAAACGTTTTTTGGTTAACATAATGTGAGCAGCATCAGCTAAATACATTTAGTTTGTATGGGGTTCTAGTTTGACTGAGGCATTTTGTTTTCCAGTCACTTGTTATTCTACTTTGTAAAGTTCTTATACCATGCCTTTCGCACTGGATAAGGTCACCGGCCAAATACATAATATAAAATCATTGTATGTTTTCAGTGGTTTTATCTGTCAAGCTGTTGCCTGAAGATTTGATCCAACAATAATGAATCCTTAAACAGACAAAAAATCTATTGCAGCACAGACACCCAGTGGCCTTACAAACTGCTATCATGCTTTAAAAATGCCACATGGCATGACATATTGAAAGCACCCCTTAATTGTAAGAATAAAAAATCCAATGTGCAGGCAAAACACAAAAACAATATCTAAACATCCTCAGTAAGATTGTCTGCTTAATAACTACATGGTATTGATATTTGAAAAAGCCATCTATGTCATAAATATGTGTCAATATAGGTCGATAAAAATGGGCAGGGTCACATCCACATCCCTTCATCAATCTCTTCATTCACATGATAAATATCATAGTGCCAGGACTTACTCCAGGTCACCTTTTTGGTCACCAGTGTTTGAAATAACCTGCAGTTTGTGCGTGTCAGGGACCTTTCACAATAGTGCTCTGCATGAGAGTGCCAGAAAGCAATGGCAATATGAGTGTGTATGCATGTGTGTTTGCGCGTACATGTTTCATATGTGTGCCTGTGTAGATAGGAGAGGCAGAAAGGGGAGACCTGAGAAGGCGTCGCATCTGCAAACCTTACCTGAGGTGGGTGACCTGCTCCGGTCCAGCTCCAAAGGAACTTGGTTGTCTGAGAGTTCCGTAAGGCCTGACACAGCCAATCAGAGGAGAGAGGCGTGTCCCAACACAGCAAATGATTAGACAGGAGAAAGGAGGGGGAAAAATTCACTTCAGTCTTGTTCTCACACAGCAGCGAACAGGCATGCAGATGACACACTACTCAGGCCAAACGACTTGCTTTCAATTCAGGTCTAATCCCATCAACTTCATCGGTTCTCCTCAGCCTGTCTGCATCTGTGTGTGTGTCTGTTTTCATGTGCTTTCCCAAAACTTTATTCACTCAAAGTTTCTTAAAACTAAAAAAAATCTTTAGAGGAACAACTTGTTCTGAAGTTCAGAGTTCTTGCTCTATTTTATTTGACAAAATCTAGCAGAATAGAAAAAAAGCTGTTCCTTCATAGCAATAGAATTTAATTCTCTTCCCATGAATAATTTAAAAAAGGCTGGATTTAAACACTGGGGCCATCAGTCTAAAATCACACATTTGTATATAAACCAAGAAATCTGAATAAATATTTAATAGAATGAACTAATGAACTATTTATGCTTTCTTGACTCATGTAACCAAGAAGAAAAATCCCTGTATTATCAGATATCATAAAATATGTAAAAATATTGTCTAATTTAAATAATTAATTTGTTTCTTTAAGTTGTCTTTTCACTATATTTACATTTCCCATCCTCCCCAGCCCTCTGCCTCACCCTGCCTTCTGCTCCACCCTACCCTGCCCTCTGCTCCATCCTACTGCCTGCCCCACCCTGCCCCGCCCTCTGACCCACCCTGCCCCGTCCTTTGCCCCCCCCCCGCCCCCCCGTGAGGCTAGACTTACTCTGGTACGACGTACGAATCCTTTTCTTTGAATCTGAATATAAGCTAGACAGGCCGCGCATGCAAATGTTGTCTGTCAGAGACCATGCCAGCACACCAGCAGCCATAGTGTCACCAGAAATGTGTCGGGAAGAGGGAGAGAGAGAAACAGACAAAGCTCAACGTGAAAAGGAAAGTGACCCAATCCGCTGCCTGGTTATTGACAACAGGGAGCGAGCCTAGACGCTGTCCCAAATCCATGTTAGTCAAGATTCAATTCCCAGGTTCATCCATGCATTGGTTATTCATTAATTCACGCAACCAAACAAAACAATGCACAGCTAGTGAAAAGATGTGGAAATCGACCACCTCAATAAAATATGAAGAAAGGGAAAAAAGAGATAAATAAAGTTCATATTATTCCTATTAAGTTCTTTTAAGAGCACTTAATAGTACCATATTTACCTGCAATTATGGAAAGAAACTGCAGCACAAACAAACTCTACATAATCTATAGATTATTGCATCCATTACTCATGACAGCATATGAGACAATTAACATTGAATTGATTGCAATGTACAGCTAAATGTGACATGTGACTTGCCCCAGAGTAGAACAGCACTGTACATACAACACAAATAAAATGGACCTTGGTGTTCACACACAGAAATATGCATGAGGAAAAAGTTTCTGTGCTTTTGTTGTTTGGTACTCTTGTACAGGACCATTCTAGCCCCAGTAAAGCGCTGTGCCCAGACAGACATCTTTCTAACGTATGTAAAGACGGGAAAAACACAGTGGTTCACTGTAGGGTTCTCTATTCTTTCATCAATGAGAGGGACAATAATTTACACATCATTAAGAACAATATGTCATACTTTTAAAATATACCGTGCTGTATATTAAATGTTTGCTAACGTAATACCTAGAAAGGGTAATATTTTTCTTTCTATGGCTGCAAGTTTCTGCAGGTGATCCAGCTAAATATTTCAGCTGTACCAGGTCATGCAGTGAACTGCACTTAACATTAGTAAAAGCAGGGATTGATTTTATGTAGCTTAAAGGTATACATAGTTGTACGTCCGTACAACGACTACCAGGTCGTTTGCTGATTGAGTAATTGGCGCTTTTTTAGATGACTTAATCTGCAGGCAGATTGTAGCACATAAAGAATCTTTCTAGGATTGCGTAAACGTGATAAAATCTAAGCTTAACATTTTCACTTCCCTTGAATCTGCTGGATGACAGATTAACGCAGAAAGAGAGAGTAGGGTGTAGGTACAGGGAGTGGAGAAGCGGTCAGACGGTCCAGCACCAGAGCCATCTTCAGTCCAGATTAGTACAGCAGCTACTATGTTAACACCAATGAATCATGTTCAGGCAGGATTGACAGAAGGAAGGACAGAAAGGCGTGCAGTGGGGGATCACAGTGGAGCGAAACAGGTAGCATGCAGCCAGGTGTGTGTGTGTGTGTGTGTGTGTGTGTGTGTGTGTGTGTGTGTGCGTGTGTGTACGTGTTTGTGTGTGAGTGTGTGCGTGTGTGAGTGTGTGCGTGTGTGTGTGCGTGTTTATGTGCGTGTATGTGTTTGTGTGTGTGTGTGTGTATGTGTGTGTGTGTATGTGTTTGTGTGTGTGTGTGTGTTTGCCATGTTTGTGAGTGTGTGTGTGCGTGTGCGCGAGTGTGAGTGAGTGCGAGTGTGAATGAGAGTGTTTGTGTGCGTGCGAGTGGGTGAGAGTGTGTCTGTGCGAGGGAGAGAAAGTCTGAGTGTTTTTGTGTGAGTGAGAGAGAGAGAGCATGTGTGGGTGAGAGATAGTATGTGAGTGAGACTGTTTATTTGTGCTGTGTGTGTCTTTGTGTGTACATGGCTGTGAGGAGACTCACGTTCCCCTCTATACCTGTGCTAAACTGTCTGCTTTTGCGAGGGGACCGGATGAGGCGTTGGTAGGGGTCGCAGGACCCATACAGTTCCAGGGTGCTGGTGCAGAGAAGAACTGTCTTCTGGAGGTAGTCCACCACCACCAGCCCATTACAGCTCCCAAAAGCCAACCTGATCACCACACATGCAAAAGGTTAAGCAGGTTAATTACTAAAATGCCTGTATTAGCTGATGCATACCTACACACTGTGAAAATGCATTCAATTTGTACAGTAGTTTAGAAAAATGAATCTCAGTATGGCGCTCAATATGGAACAAATGTTTACAAAACCACTTTTTGTGTATTTTATAGAGAAATGCCTGTATTCAGCAAGCAACATGGCTGGAAATGAATAATACTGAAACACTGCCGTTAATTAATAGCCCTGGAGTATCCATTGATTTAGTGAAGTCATGCTGAAATCAAGGTTTTAATCTACATAATCAGACTAACTTTTCACAGATTTAAATGAACCAACTTTTCTATACTTTTACACATCCTTCTAATCACATTTCTCTGATATATTTTCCAGGTGGTTGGCATCGAATCGATGATGAGATTAGTAAAAAACAAAAACAATAATAATTCATGATTTTGTTAACAGGCGGGCACAGCTAATTGCACAGTATCTGTTCAAACATACATTGACACGAAATGGCCAAACAGCAAAATCAGCTGAACGAGGGCCTTGGCCCCTAAGGCCTGTAACACATGAAAACAAGCTTGGGTCTTAGATTCTGCACACTGAAGCATTCTGAGTTCCAGCAGAGTGTCAGCAAGGGCGTCAGAGTGATTCTGTCGGTGTGAGCAAAGGGGAAGAGACAGAGACAGACAGGGTGGAAGAGAGAGGGGGAGAGGACAGAGTGATGGAGAAAGCCAAGCAGCCAGATTATCAGTCTGAGTGGGACCGGATAAACAAAGGGGAGGCATCGAGGCCTTTGCCTATTCTCCAAGGGCCTCGGTAAAGAGAGCCAGAGCCAGGAAGAGAACATGAGATCTGGAGGGATTTGAAAGAAAGAGAGAAAGAGAGAGAGAGAGAGAGAAAGAAAGAGAGAGAGAGAGAGAGAGAGAGATTCTTGACTGTAGACACTGGAGGCAGACTGGAGAGAGAGGGGCCATCACTCACAGGCCGTAAGCCGAGTTGACGTCCAGACTGGTGATTGGCTGGGGAGGCTCCCCATCGACCCACAGCAGCTGCACGACCAGCTCTGCCTGGTAGCCCGAGGGCATCCGCAATGGCCGATTCTTTACCCTGGCATAGAGCGAGAGCGAGAGCGAGAGCGAGAGCGAGAGAGAGAGAGAGAGAGAGAGAGAGAGAGAGAGAGAGAGACAGAGAGAGGTTGGGGCTATTTATTGATAAATAAG
>JAOVYW010062258.1:3305-13710 GCA_025775045.1 Hiodon tergisus
AATTTTCCTTACAGACCACACGAAGAAGGAGGTTTCAGACCGTCTTATCAGATTAATTTTCCTTACAGACCACATGAAGAAGGAGGTTTCAGACCGTCTTATCAGATTTCACATGGCCACCACCAACCCGTTGTAGCCTGAAGAGATTTAATAGTAATAAAGGTTATATAGATACAATCTTCAATTTATTACAGAGTATAATCAAATGAAGCGCTTCCACACAGTCAGTGAACTCAATTACTTGGGGACATGTTGCTGTATACAGAAGCTCTAATTAGAAAGAGACAAGCTCCTGTCTCTCGTCATTATTATATCACAATCACTCTTACGCACACGGCCGGTATTACCCCTGCCGTTTTGTTTTACTCTTTGTTTGTGCTGTGTTTACTTCGGGTTATAGCCTTCCCTTGGTATGCTCTCTATTCAGACAGTAATTTGAGCTGACTTATCATTTCCAGGAGTGACTGACGCAAATGCTGAAGGCGTGATAAATGGAAGTACGGGGTAGGTTGTTTTTACTTAACAGGCCGGCGTTGCTTTTACTGTGGGTAACGTCTCCCAGGGGCAAGGGATAGAGGCCTGGTGGCGAGGCGGTCAGCCCTCTCTGATCGGCGTGCCGCCGCTGTCTAATCTCAGATTAAAATCGCTTTGCCTCTCTGCCGGTCGTCGACCCCCCTGAAGAACCCTGATGGGCCTAAGCAGCTATTGTCCTTGAAGCCTCTGTTCCCATAAATTACACTCTCAATCCCTACCCTGTTGCTTTTGTCTGCGAGGCGATCTGCCAGTCGCTCGCCACTGAGATATTTCAGCACTTTTCTGGCTCCCGGGGGGCTGTGACCCCTTAATGACTGACACCTCTTTCGCACGCCTGTTCTGCTTGTACTAACAGCCAATCAAGGAGACCGGGCTGCCTAACACCTTCAATGAATAGATCATTTTCGTTTCAAACTCGCCATTAATCACCAGCAGCAGCAGCAGCAGCCCGCAATTGCAGAGGGGGAGGGGCAGTCCAGAGGCCGAGGGATGTTTAAATGCTCAGGGATAGGGTATGAAATGGGGTATGATTCTCATACAGCGTAGGATAATTGTTTGTGAAATGAAAACGTGGGGAGGGGGGGGCAGTCGTGTCTCAGAGCTAAACATCCAGCTGTTATGTAGAATTTAAATTCCGCTTTTATTCAAGCTGGCAACGGCACCCTGAAGATGGCATCTATTATTTTCTGTCTTCCTGCCCAGTTGCATTGTGATTACTCTGTGTCCAGGGGTCCCGGGGTCCCGGGCATCAAAGCCCACACTTAGCCAAGCTGCTGTGCCGTTTGCCCCAAATTTAGACTTTTAAGATAGTGTCACTTTTCTCCCCTTTTCTCTCGCTGGGCATTATCAGTTTAGCAGTCACAAGCTTTAAAAACAAGATGTGTAAATAACCGAAAAAATACACTGTTAAATCTCTTAGCTAGCGTTAGGGACAAAAAAACAAAAATCAGCAGTTGTAAAAGCTTTGTTGTTGCCACAACACAGGAAGGAGTTTCTCATCGATCAAAGCCTGTCAAACCCCGGGCTGATGCAGGGAAATGAGCGGAAAGTGGCTTTGAAATGATCACCTCCTGCCGTCCAACCGTAAGGTCAGACTGAAGGAATGCTCCGTGCGTTCCACACCGCTACCAAAGCGTGGCGGCGCCGGTGACTCTGTCTGCAGCATCTGGTTTCAGGGCTGACCCCGGTAGTTTGGCCGGAACAAAATCTCTGTGACCGTTTCTATCCAAGTCCGGCCCACGGCGAACAAAAGTCTGCATTACAAAGCCTCATTGATTACCCAAGTTCATGCAGATAGAGCCAAGCCGAGCTCTATGCCAGTGACATTGGAGTCTGCTTGTTTCCCCACCCCCCTCTTTTCTCCGATGACTTCTCCATTTGTCTGCATTATCTGTTTCAGCTACAGGGCAAGGCCATGTCACAATTTTTAATCAGAAACAGGAAACAGAAGAACAAATTAGCCATATTTTGCGTTGACACTGCGCCCTCTAACATTGCAGTTATTTCGAGGCTAGCCAGGCCCCATTTCATCTATCCACACCCTCTGGGCCTCAAAACTCATGATAATGTTGGGTAGCCTATCATTTTTAGTTTAAAGGTCATGCACATAGACACACACGGGAGCAAATACGCCGTTATGGGAACAGATGTGATGAGACAAGGAGAGGTAATAAAAGTAGCTAGTAGTAAAACTAATATTTGTAAAATATTGTCTAGTTTCTCAGATCTTAGAGAAGACTAACGAATCGAAAGCCTGTACTTGTGTGAAGAAATGTTCTCGGAGCTACCGACAAGGCGTCGAGAAAGATGTCCCAGTGAGTGCCAGTTCATTGGTTCCATCATCCGATTGGTCATGGCTGTATTCTAAAGAGCGGGATGTGAAGAGCAACAGCAGGTAGCGAAGTTCTATTGCCGAGCAGTGACTGAGTCATCCCACGTCGCCGCGGCGCAAAGGTCACAGCCAATTAACTGCGAGCCTTCTTGTAAACACACCCATGCTGGTGTCCTCCCTTCTCTTCCCGGGCTGCGATCTCCCTCACAGAGGGCGCTGTTGAGCCATGAACGGGCGCAGTGCCTGCATTCCTCAGCTCCGTCAGCCTCCGTGAGTCTCTGTGAGAGTGACCGGAGCACAGGCATCGCTCTAAATGGAGGAACCTTATCGCCTTGGCCTGTTGCAGGAGAGTAGCAGCTGTCAGTGTTTTGATTGAGATTGAAGAAGCGTGTGCAAATGTGGTGGATGTGTAAATACGATGCAGAGAACAGAGTGTTCGCGTTTAAACCACTACCTTTGGAGAAAAAATATTGCCATGGAAACAAAATACTAAAATGACTGAAACACGTCAACCCTGTCTGCTGTGTCGTGCCGTGTGTAAAGTAGTCTTTGTAGTAAACGAAGTATGTTCATTTTATTTAATCCGCCTACATGGGGTTTTTTTTTTGGTCACTTTTGACAGATGACACTGATTATTAAAAAACGTTTTTTGTGAATTACTTTGATTTTCTGACAAGAAATCCCTCATTTAATAATGGTAGCTCTCTTGTCAAAGAGAAAAGGATTGCTTCAAATGAACCTCATCCCCGACAGAGCAGTACCCATGGGTCGACACCCGTAATAAGATTCCAGTGTGGTTTTAGACAGTTAAATATCTGCAAGGGTGCTCGCCAAGAACCACATTGCAGATCCCAGCACCTTTAAAAATGAAAGAATACTTGCATTTACGTGTATTTATTGAGAAGACGTTCTTATCCAGAGACTTGTCGTGACAAGGTACGATAAATACCGACAACAAAAACAAAGAGATGTACAGTTACCGTGCAGATCGGGCGGTAACGAAATAGCCAATCAGCATCATGCCATTTCACAGAGCCAGAAGTGAGTGAAAGTGCAAAGCTAGCATATTGATACAATAAAGCTGCTATAACAGAAAAGTGCAATAAATCCATTTACACAAGATCACAGCATTGTCCTTCAACTTCAAAGGTAAAACTTGTTGCTCGCATAGGAAACACCGGATGAACCGCATGACTTGAGAGTCATCGCCAGATGTGGTTTTTAACCTCTAGATCAATGGGCAAAATACCGTTAGCTTTCGAGTAGGGCACACATGTCTGAATCGCTAGCTATAGGTTTCTGCTGTTTTGTAACTTGACACGTCATGTCCAGCAAAGGCACTGGCACTGTTTTGACCCATCTTTGGTTTTCCCTTACTTTTCACAAGATCGTAAACCTATGCAAAAGTAGGCTAAGCTGAGATGGGGTGAACCTGGTTTCTGCATCCGTCGTTTGATTTGGTATCTGCTGATGTATTTCCACACAGGCTCCAAAAGCCCCTGCTGCGTCAGCGGGTCCGCAGATCTCAGCTCCTCTGGGCTCCGGCAGTCACTGATGTTTTGATGTCTTGCATTGGATGCCATTATCCAGGGTCCGTAACTTAGGATTTTACATATCTGCGTATCTGTTCATACCTTGACTGAAGACGCTTGTTACTGCAGTGTCTGGAGTAAGGATTTTAGTCGCCGACTTCTGGACACAAGCCTGGTTCCTTAACCGTTGTTTTTCACCCCGCTATGGAAAGGGCTTCTGTGGGGCGGGTCATCAGCAGATACAAAGCTTTATTCAGGCATATAGGGTTTATTCTCTTCTGAGTTTATCTCCCCTGCATATGCATGAATAAAAATCTCCTGACGACCCCCTCCTCTGGTGGTTCTTCCACGTCAGCCCACGCAGGCATGTCTTGTCATACACCGTCTAGTCCTGTTATTTCTCCACTCTGGGAACAGAATTGTGTGTATGTCTTTATTTATTTATTTTAACAATGGCTCTTCCCCAAGCCTTATCCACTACCTCCCACGATTACAAGAATTTCACACCCAGGAATATTCCGCAGCACTTGTGATGTTTGGGGTGGGCGGTGGTTAAGGTTTTTGTTTGAGTTTATTGTTTTTTGCTCGAGGAAATCGGGAGCCGATCTCGGTTGCGGTTTAGAAAGGCTTGTCGGTTGGGCACTTCATGGCTCCCGTAGGCTCATTCATCCTCACAAATGAAAATCAACTGTTTGCTTTTATTTATTTCTTTATGTATGTTGGTTTTTCACGCAGCAGACCTGGAAATGTCAGGCAGTTTGAAGGATGAAGGCACGCAGCCGCGCGTGGTGGTGCAACCCTCAGTCCTGCGTAATCGCACAACTTTAAAGTCTTCAATGGGTGTGAAGTCATGAGTCAACCTTTCCGAGGCTGTCCGTGCCCGACTCTGGCATTTATTCCGCAGGGTTGGCTCCTGTGAAAGGTCGCTCCGGCTCCTACAAACTTCTCTTTCCTTGGGCTGAGGATCATCTGTCTCGGTGGCGTTGCCATTGCCGTTCAGCGGAAATCGGTTTGACTGTTTAGGCGATCTGGGTTTTTCCCCCACAATTGACGTTTGGCAAATAAAACGTTTGATCTGAAACACCTGCTAAAGCATTCTGTTGAGATCCTATAATAGTTTTAGTTACTTCTTTTGTCCTGGAGTTGTAAACTTCTCCATTGTCTTTTCCATCTTATCAAGGGTCCCTGGACAAGTTGCCTTGTCTTGTGATGTCTCTCTCCAAATAGGGCATTGGCTAAACGCGCTGATGACAAGATTATTGTAACACGTCACCTGATTATTCAGTTATATGTGTACCTAGGCAATGTAACACGTGTTATTGTAACACGTCACCTGATTATTCAGTTATATGTGTACCTAGGCAATGTAACACGTGTTATTGTAACACGTCACCTGATTATTCAGTTATATGTGTACCTAGGCAATGCAGTGCTTTGATTAAATGGAATAACCGCCAAACATAAAGTGTGATTGACTTTTGCTTGTAACCAATATCTTATTAGCAAAACAACCACAAATGACACCGATCGGTATTAGTTGCCTGTGGAGATTTGATTGTCAGCGTGCAGGGTGATCTCAAACTCCCAGCACTGAGAAGGAAACGGCATGTTGCATGCCAAAGCAACATATATATATATATGTGTGCCCTCCATAAAAAATGAAAAGCGAAGCCTATTTTAAGGCGCCTCATATTTTGATACTTGTGGGTTGATGTCTCATTTCAAATAGGAATGTTATGCATTCAGACAAACATGATGGAATCGAATAATAAAAAACACGGGTAGTTCTGTTTAAAATTCTGCTGAGAGGCAAAATCACTGTTCATTGCCTGTTATGTCTTTTTTACGGCTCTGGGAATGTCAGCAGACTGACGGGGTATTATGGGATGGAGGAGGTTGACCCTGGGACCCTCAGGCGGAGCAGCGGCGGAGGTCAGAGGGGCCTGTTTACCTGTGGATGTTCCAGCGTCAGCCCTCACACATGACTCTTACCCATCCGGCCCTGGGTGCCTCCCTGCTGCTGGGCAAGGAGCTAAGAGGGCCCTTTGGTGCTTCGCAGCGCCGGCCGGCTCCTGTGGCCCCTGTGCCGTAGTGCGGTCTTTTGATCTGCGCCGCGGGGGTTTGCGCCGTAGCGGGTGGGGGGTTTCGCCCGCGGCGCTGGGTTTTCTCCCTGTGGTCGCCTCCCAACTCCTTACCTGTTGTTTTTTCCCCCTTTACTTCTTTTGTGTTTTATCCGGCTGCCCGTCCTCACAAAACCAATAAACAATCTGCTGCAATCTGCTTGCAGAAATGCTCCGACTCGTTACGTTAATTTCAGTCTTGCGTACAACGTGTGCGGTTCCAAGGAGCTGAGGTCCATTACAAGGCCTTGCGTACAGCGTACTGTTACCCTTTTCCCCATAATTCTCATGGCTTGTGATCCTCTGGTCAGTTCCAAACTCTCCTGTGCTCCGGAGTACGGTCTAATGGACTTCATTTGATATCCCTCCCGAGATACGGTTCTTATGGCTGCCAACGACAATATAATCCCCAAAGTAACTCTCATGCCAGATGAACAGTTTTTGTTTTGCCTGGTGTGGCCTAGCGTTTCTTTGTGTTTTCGCAGCTCATCTGCCTCGCGCTGGCCCCCATCTTATTTATTTATTTAGCTATTTGTTCTTTTTTTTTGGCTGTTCAATTCGCATCGGATCTTGCCTCTTCCTCTTACCTCATTCATCTGCAGTCTATTTGCCATCTCAACTAAATAATTGTCTCCAAACGTAGGCCTTTGTGTCAGCCGGGTGTCGCTGAACTACGCACAGTGGAGTGGCTTTATCTTCGTCACAACAGCGTTTACAGGATCCTGAGAGGACCTTGGGGCTCGTGCCACTCTTATTCCGGCTCCACCTGCCTTTAAAGCAAATGCCTGGCAATAATGGCCGTCTGTCAACGAGGGAGAGATACCGTGGAGCCAGGCTGCGGGGCCCGACAATTGCCAAGCGCGCGCTTGTGAGGCGACGGGTGACCACTCCCGCTAAGGTGGGCGGCGACGGCGTTATAAACAGCGCTCAGGACCGGGTTTTGGGAGGCAGAAAACCTGCCTTTTCCTCTCAGCCGGTGAAGAGAGGGAAAACCCTGAGCTAACGCAGATGTCTGCGTTTGCACTGCTTGCCTTAGAGAGGAGGAGAAATCTCGGTCAGCTGCTGTGCTCCGCTGGAATTTTTAGCAGGTCTCAGTCACTTGGTTCATGGTGCGTTTTTTGAAACGTAACACTCATTATACCACTCAAATGTCTGCCCATTTTCATTCACCGTCTCATTCAAATTCTCAGGTTTTGGCCAATAAATGTGAGAAAATGCCCACAGCTGTTCGGGGCTTTTATTTTTTTCGTAGTGGAGGAATTCTGTTATATTTTACTCAGAGTATAGACTGTTTTATTTCACACATCCGTCAACTTTCCCAATTCCTAGTTTTCACTTTCAACTTTAATTTCCAGGGGGTAAATATTGATTTATGTTGCTAATGTTTGAACCACGTGTCACACTTGAATGGGGGGGGGTTGGTTGTTAAAATCATTCATGGAGAGTTCATTGATTGCATACCATGGGGATGTGTTTGTATACCAGCAGGATGTGTGTGTGTGTGTGTGTGTGTGTGTGTGTGAACTTTTTTTTATTGATAATTATAATAAAAATGCCATTTAATTGAATTAGTACTGTTGATGAAACCTAAAATAGTTAGTAAGCAAAAAAAAAGTACTAAGCATTATCTTTTTTTGGTAAAACTACAGTCTTGATTGTTATTTGGTTTACTTTTCTTTGTTTTAACTTATTTTATTTTTAGTTTGTTTGTGTAATCAAATTTTTCATCAAGGATTTTTTTTTTATTTTTTTAAATCAGGTCAACCATATGTCCTCGTTTCCTGGAGATAATCTGATGCCCTTTTTCACTGTCATTAATAGTACTTTAGAGTTCAGTTATTTGCTTTAAATGATTGAGATATAATTTCTGTTTCATCAGCAGAGATTGAAGTACCTGCGGGTTTTACCTTTGCAGGCACTTCATGTAGCTGGTATATTTGAACCTTATGGTTTGGATTGATAAATCCTGAAAATCAGTAAATAAATTGAGTGCCTGTTTGTAATTATGACAACGTTTAGCTAAGAAAGGGATTTCAGGAAAATCCAAATTAAAATAATAAATGGAGCGCACATAACAGGGATTTGTTTTATTTTTTCATCCGATTAGCACATCGTTGATGGTGAATTATAATTACGCTCCTCTCTGTTTATAGTGTGGATTTATTCATTTTCCCATCCCTATTGCAACTAATTGAATTGTGCACAAACTATTTACTATTTGTTCTCTGGTTTTAACTGATAATACCATTTCTTATTCACCACTGGGTTTTTTTGTGGAATTTAAGTAAACTTAATTTTATTTTTACGTAAGTGCGACCCTTAGAAATTCCTCTACTTTTTTCCATTCTGTGTTGAATGTCATCAAGTACAAAACAAATTGGAATGCAAATCAGTCATCCAGAGAGGAAATATATTACCCAGAGCTTATAGTCCGGTATGAACTGGTCCGTTTCTACATTTTATTGTCCATTATCCATTTTATTGTGTCATTTGTTCTGTCTCTGTACCCTTTAAGAACCTTCCTCAGTGAAACTTTTGTTTCAGTGTCATGAGATGCCTGGCAATCATAAATAATGAGCACTGAAGCTTTGTCAGTGGCACACTTTCGCTAAGCAGCGCGAGCGGGTTTCATTCTTCTAGAAAGAGGAGCGTGTTGTCTGTTCTGCATCTCTAATGTTCTCTGTCTGCTCTGCTTTACCTCTTGGAAAGATTTTGCAGCGACTTCACCAAAGTTGATTTGAGTTCTAGTTTAGGTGCCTGATGATGAGACTGAGCGTGAAACGAAGCAACAGCGAAAAAGGTCAACATACAAATAAAACGAGAACAGGGTTTCATTCAGCGGAAGCGCTCGTGTTAATATCGCTCAAACAAAATGCTACCAAAGATAATCAAATAGGTTTCAGGCCCACACGTATCCCCGCCGCGGTTTCAGTAGCATGCCGGTGGATTTTAAAGGAAAGTGACTTGCAGAGACCATCAGTGGATTCACCAGCTCCTGAAGTGTTTAGTCCGTTGACACCAAGCGTGTGCCTGTGTTTGCGGAATGCCTGAGTAAATGTGCTCCAAGGTTGTCTGTATTTAAAACATTTTATCGCCGGGGCTGTAAGTGCGCTAATTTGGGCGACGTGCGGCTCCAGAGTGCGGCGGTAATAAGCTGAGCCCTGCCCAGTGAAATGTGCTGGACTTCTCAGAGGTCCTCACTCCAGGGGGCCCTGAAGCTTGAAGCTCATTTTACAACTGATTAAATGGCTGATAATGACTGTTCATAGCTCCTCTCTCTCCCTCCACAACTGCAGTCATTTGTTAAGGAAGAATACAGTGAACCCAAGCCTGTGTGCGAGCTAATGAAACTTTTCTAATGACAACTGGTTCGGCTTGTGATGTCGGTTAATTTTTCTTTCTCTTTGTCCCTATCCCCCCCCCCCCCATTCTTCCCACAATGAAATCTTAATTTGTCAAGAAACTAGCAAGGGCTTTGAATCATGCAACCATCTTAATTATGTCATATAAAATAAATGTAGTTGATGAGAGAGTAGGTTATTACCATAAATCTGAAGCCTAATTTGGTAAATGATCAAACTCCTTCACACACAAACACATGCAGACACTCACACAAGTGATTACACTAGTGATTCACAGACAGTGGTTCACAAGTCAAAGCAGTTCAAATGACCTTTTATGTTTTGTTTCATTTGCCATATTTTTGCACAGATTATTTTAAACCTTGATTCTGTAGGTCACAATGGCAGCCATGTTTAAAATAAATCTCCACGTTGCGATGTTACTTTTGAAAGCATCACTCGGTGAAATATTGGACTCCCTTATCCATAAATTTGAATTAAGCGCGGCCTTTTTGGACAAATGACTAAATGCTGAGTTGACATCTTCACATTAGAGGACATGATTTGGTATTTTGTGTTGCGCATCTGCTGGATTTTATGACATCTAGCATTTATTTATAAATTTTTCATGGCAGTTTAGTCTGAAGGTAAATGGGACACAGTTAATGAAATGGTTCTTCTCTCCTCCAATTGCGTGTAAATAAATAGTCTTTACAGAGGAACAGTTGAACAGTACCCACCGTTTAAAAGCTGTAAATCTGTGTTGAGATGGTGGAGTAACGTGTCTCTTTGCATCGTTAGTTCAGTGTGCCACCCTGGGTTGTTAACAGAGAGGGTGTGGCCTGTGTCACCCTGGGTTATTAACAGCGAGGGCATGGCCTGTGTCACCCTGGGTTATTGACTCAGTGGGCGTGGCCTGTGTCACCCTGGGTTATTGACTCATTGGGCGTGACCTGTGCCACTCCGTGTTATTGACTCAGTGGGCGTGGCCTGTGTCACCCTGTGTTATTGACTCAGTGGGCGTGGCCTGTGTCACCCTGTGTTATT
>JAOVYW010062279.1:0-22099 GCA_025775045.1 Hiodon tergisus
TATATATATTTGCTATAGAGTTACTAAGATTTACTTACATACATACATATATTGACACCCAGAAGAGAAATAATGCATATTTTCTTATGTTCTTTTTATTTTTATATTTTTTGCTCTGTTGGTTGTTGGCTGTTGCTGGTGGGTTTAGAGCTATCTACTTCACATTCATGTAGATTAAATGATATTCTAGTCGGATCTGCTTTCTACCCATTTCATTCAAGTAGTCCAAGCGAGTTTTTGTGAGAATTCTTCATCGCTCACCATGAAGCTGTAAAATATTATTAAAAAATTTTAAAAAACGTAATGGCATATAAATTGTGTTACTCCGTTTATTAAAAGGAGGCACATTTTAACCTACATGATCTAATTATCTGAAGCGGTGATATGATTCTAATACCTTGGCATATTCCAAAGCACGTCCTTAGTACTGTAGATGGGTCCCTCACAACTTTTAGTACTACAAAGGTTGTTCGATCAAAAAGAGTTGTATTGGGTCAGTCTCCGTGTGGAGTCTAAAAGTTCTCCCTGGGTTCACATGTGTTTCCTCTGAGTGCTCAGCGGTTCTGATGATTGTCCAAAGACTTGTTTGGAGGATTGGCGACTGCATAATCGGCCCTGTGTTTGAGAGTGTGCAGCTGTGTCCTGCAATGGACTGGCGACTCATGCCCTGTGTTTATTCTGTCTCATGCTCCGGTACCCTGCGACCCTGAATTGGAGAGACAGTTAAAATTAATGAAAGATTTATTTATATTCATTATCATCAAGAGATGCAAATTAACTGTGTTAGTTTTTTTTTGTTTTTTTTTAATTATAAGCAGACATGTTTATTTTTCTTCAACACTTCTTATGCAAAAATGTTTCTTATGAAAGATCTCATGAAAGAGAGTCCAGTAAGTCAACAGCACAGTCAAATCTGGCCAGGACAATATCTAGTGAATGCAGAATATTTCCAAGTCTGAGAAACAACGTTTATTTTTTTTCTACAGAATATGATGAGCCAAATTAAATCAAAAGACCTCTTAGGGAGACACTTGCAGGAGTTTTGAAACTGAGCACATTTCAAAACCACATTTTACAAATGCCTGCAAACCATTGGTCATGCATATTCAGATCATTTAGATGCTGTCAAATTATGTACGGTTCTTAGCATTCAATTCTTGCAAGCCAAATTTCAGTTAAACATGTTTCAGAAGTAAAAACATAAAAGAATGAGAATAATAAGAAATTAATACATTATAATACACGACAAATGGTTTTAAAAGTATTCTGAATTGTCCTTAATTGATTTCTGCATTGATACGCCAAAATTTGACCATACAAAGGATGTTTATTTTATTTAATTTAAATATAATTGGTTTTGAATGTCAACTCTCTGTCTTGCTTATGAAGATATGCCGAGCCTTGCAAATTAATGAATGTAGAAACATCTTGAGATCTTTCGCTCTAAAAAGTGCAAGATACATTTTTCTGAAGAATTATCTTGGTACAAAATCTGACTAAGCCATCCATCAAAATGTACTTCTCAGGAGTGATGAATCGCACTTCACCATCTGGCATTCAGATGGACAAATCTGGGTTTGGTGGATACCAGGGGAACACTACCTGTTCGAAAGTATTTATACAATGTAAATGTAAAATTTTAAGTTTGGTAGAGTAGGAATAATGGTCTGGGGCTGCTTTTCATGGTTCAGGCTCAGCTGAAGGGAAACCTAAACACAGCATACAATGACATTATAAATGATTCTATGCTTCTAACTTTGTGGCAACAGTTTGGGGAAGGCGCTTTTCTGTTTCAGCATGACTATGAAGCCATGCACAGAAAAAGTTCCATATAGACATGGTTGGTCGAGATCAGTGTGGAGGAATTTGACTGGCCTGCACAGAGCCTTGACCTCAACCCCATTGAACATTCTTAGGATTGGAAAGGCGGCTGCGAAACTAATCACTCTCACTAATGCTCTTGTGGATGAATAAAAACCATGTTATATCAAGATTAATATTAATGTTCGGTAAGTTAAAATATCTTGCTTTCAGAAGGGTGTCATTATTTTAATTTAAAAAATATTAAAAACTCTACTCGAAATAATTATAAAATATTATATATATATAATTTTATCGCAACTTGCTGAAATGTTTTGTGAGAACAAATAGAGGCTAGGACCAATTCAAAACTTTGGCAATCTGCTAATCATATTTTATGTAAAAAAAATATATTAAATAGAAGTTTAATAAATGCAATTGGTGGGTTGTCAAAATTTTTTTATTTGGTCCCAGTTTTGATTTGAGTTGGCCGTCTGTATATAATACAGAGGACTTAAAATGAAGGAGGACTTTTTAAATGTTTCTAAAAATAATATACTGCTACTGGTACTTCAAATAAAAATGATTAATAATTCATTAATTATCATTATAGTTATTCGTTTTTATTTTCTGGCAATATTAATAGTACAATTCCACAAGCTGTGATTCAAGCATTCCTAAAAGAGCAATTAACACACTTAAAGTTCACATGATTTATTCAGGAAGTCAGGAATGTAAATCCCAAATTGCTATATACATAAAACAAGTTTTAAGGGACACAATAAAAAGTGCAAATGGCTAAACTCTTAAATTCACTATTAAGGTATTGTTATATTAACAGCTTGGAAGCAATGCTATTTAGTAAGGGGGAGACATTTCATCTGTTATTTCAAATTCTGGAACTAGAGGAAAGTATTACTATGCTTCATAAGGGTATTCATCAAATTATTTCATATGATTCTTGTGCAATAGAAATGAAGGAGTCCCTTGTGCAGTCCCTGAAATTGAATTGTAGAATTTCAGGAAATGAAACCAGAAAATCTCTTGCCATTGTTTTGATTATGTAGAGCAATTTATTTAACTTTGTCTGATATAACCATGTCTCGTCCTTCCTCTCAAAGTATAGGCTGTAAATTTATGAAGTATTAATGTGGGGGTTTTAGAATGGAACTTTGGATGCTGAAAATCTGAAAAGTCTTCCAGAACACCAAGGAGTCATATGACGAGTTAATAACGAGCCAAACGGTTTTGTAGCAGAGTGAATTCTTCCGTCGCCTTTTGCAGGGAGGCACCGGGCTATACCAAAGGAATGGGCTGGACTTTGGCTGGCTGTGTTGTGAGTCCCCATTTGCTTTACAGGCATTGATGGAGAGGGGCCAGCAGCAGCAGCCAGAGCGCCGGGCAGGGGAGACGTGAACGCAGTTGTGTCCGGGCCAGAATCAGTGCCACAGACGTTTCGCCCACTCACAGCTTGTGTTCCGTGTGTGTCCTGTGGTTTGTGTTTTTGTTTACCCGTGTTTCAAGGCTGTAGGGGACACTATTCAACCGGAGCGCAGGTGTCTATGTTCTTTGTTATATGTTGTGTAACGTCCGTCTGCCACACCTCCCATTAGCAGTTTCTCTCTTGGAGCTTATCCCTACTGCTCTCATTCCCCTTCATACTAGCCGGATTTTGCCAGGGCTATGGGATCAGCTAATTGGGAGGGTCTTAGGAGGGCACGGTGTCTGCCCTTCATTTTTTATTTTTTTTATTTTACACTAATGCATGCGTTCTTAGCGGTTTGTTGCAGTATCTTCACAACCTTTTATGTTTTTACTTGCCTAGAGTGTGTGTCACTTTAGCCTGGGCCCACATTCTGTGATAAAGAGGCAGACACCACCAGTAGCAAGACTGCCCTGTAGCTGCGTTTTAATCACCAGTAGAGTGGTATAGTGAGGAGGCCAGCAGCAAGGGCGGTCCGATTCAGGCACCAACCAGAGAGGAATTTGTGTTACCGACGTTTGTCCTTCTATGCCTCTAACATATTGAGTTATTCTGCAACAAGAGCTACCTGGAACATAATAAAGATTATTGATACTGATCAGTACCATCCTACTTATCTGTGTCTCACAACGTAGGGTGTTCGATCCAGACTGCGGTGGCAGTGCCTTACCCTTCTGTGACCCAGCTATTAATCAATTTATAACCTATAACTTTCAAGAAAAGGAAAATACATATTTATTTATTTATTTATTTACACCGAAAAGTGAAGAAAACCTCGATTTCAACCACTGTTTAAAAAACATATTATGGGAAAAAAGTGCATTTACCTTCATCCTCAACGGCTCAAGAGGAGAGCCAGGTATCGTCAGATTTCATTCTCAGGTCAGCACTGGGAAAACTGAGGGATAGGGGAGGGAAAGAACAATGAAGGGGGCTGCAAAATGACACAATGGGAGTTGGTATCAGACCCTGAAGCACAACCACAGTCACAACAAAAAGAAAAGAAAAATTTAATTCTTCAGGAGTATAGGCTGCAGTATGATAGAATATATGAGAATGGCATATTGAGTGAAATGACTGGAAACCTGGTTCAGGCCACTCAATTTGTAGATTATTAAAAGAAAGGAATATAGATTGGATGAAAAAAAATGAATGAAGTGTAAAACTGATTTGGATCACCCTTGTGCTGGAGAATGCATTTCTTCCTTTGGTTATTTTCCTTTCCCAAGGGATAAATGAAAGCCAAGTTATGCATTGCTTTATGAGCGGATATTGTGCTCTGCATTGCACTAATCCTCTGAACCTCATTCTCGTCCTTTATTCATTTCTCTAACTCTCAGAGAATAAAATACAACCTATTATTTGCTTCTCAAAGACTTTCACTGTTTAACTATAGAGGCCCATTTATTATACCTTGCCCTAGGTGGTTGCTTTACAGCATGCATTACAAATGTAAATTGTTAGCATTCTTCTGGGATTCTTCTCATTAGTTAATCGATTCAGAAAGTAACATTACCTCTTGGCTTACTAGGTCCATGTGTGAAATACTACAACAGATAAAAGCTTCATAGAAAAAGTCATGCTAAGCTTTCTTTGAAGCACTTAAAAAATAAAAAATAAAAATAAACTTTTTGAACATGATATCCACAAGCTTTTAGGGAATGGTAAATAACAACTGCAATAGGAAGATCTTGGTATCTTATCTCCCACAATTCAAATGCAGGACGTTCCAGGGGTCAGGAGTCAAGGGTCATGACTTGACATGACATGACATGACATTGTTTTTCCCGAATGAGATTTTCTCCCTAAAAACATATGATCTTGATTCGATAACAGCCAGTTATTGTCTTTTTGAATTATAACTAGTTTCTTGTAGGACTATATAGTTTTCATATATAAAATGTAAGATTAATTGCTTAAATCCAAACATATACACAAATGTAAATATAGCAAAAGAGCCATTCATGTTTTTAAATAAACCAGTTGATTAAGAAAAATTGAAGCTTTTACTTTTTTTACGGTAACCAGTGTAAAGATGTGAGATTGGTTGGGTCGGCTTGCCTCAGAGCTTTGCTCCAGGGTTCCTGCATGTGGCACTCAACAGGAGCCTCAACTCTGGAACCTTTTCAGTCTAGGAATGGATGGCATACACCATCTGTGAACTGGTTTGTCTTTTCCAGCCGATAACATGCAGGCCACCAATTTACTTAGTCAGAGGATCATTTTTTTCTTTGGAGGAATTATCACAGTATATTTTATTTATCAAACAGCCAGCATGCATTTTCCAGCACCTGTTAGCAGTGCACTTTCCATGCCACCAAATGCAAATCAGTTCCCTGTCCTGTTAATAATTGAGCTCAGCAATGCATCTTCAAAGTGCAAGCAGCAGATGTCTCTCATCTCCAGAGAGTTTATCTTGGAGGAATCAATAAACAAGATGGACCAGTAGAAATGCAGATGGATGCACTGAAAAAGATACTGATCAGTACCTCAGCAGGCTGGGGGAAGATGTGACCATCAATAAAAGGAGGATTGTTCTTAACAGTCAATTGCAAACTTTTCTCTATTTTCTCCCCCGTTCAGAGTCGACAGTTGTGCATCTAGGCTCATCGATACGAATCCTGCCACCACACTCAGTGAGAGTGAGGAAGTACGATTAGGCTCCTATAATCTTAGTCACCTTCGAACCACCTATTTATTAGACTTGCTCGAGAAGTTCTCTGGAGGAGATGCACGTCCCTCTGAACAGCTCTGCTAGGCCGCTCGTTAGCTATGATGCACGTTACCGATGAGCCGGGAGAAGCGCTGTTGATTTCTCCCATCCTAGCCTGGTCGGTGCTCATCGGCCTCAGACTGGGCCTTCACCAACTGAGCAACGTTGGTGGCCACAAAAAGAGTATTTAAGAAAGATAGAATAAATAATTTCCAGAAACAGTTTGACATCCATAACATAGACAAAGTACTCTGTCATCTATCTACTGCAAAAGCTATGAGCTATTAATTACTGTGCAGCTTACCAGGGATTATACTTTATGTGGTAGGGTCTTAATCAAGTGTGATGGATAGTTGCTCAGATTCATCAACAGGTTTATTGGTGTTTACTAGTGTTGCGAATGTGTGCTTTGCACCAAGCAGCGGAACCTAGGGTAAATTGGCAGAGTTTTGGCAGGGCTTTTCCTCCAATCGGCGCTGAACCTCTCGTGCATACTATGTAGTCCGCAGTGTACAAATTATACGAGTGGCTCGATGGTGACTAGTATTGGAGGAGATTACGTTTTTACTTCCTCCAGGAGGCAGGATTTGAGGCGAGATGCATTAGCACAATTGCAGATTCAAAATTGAGGGAAAATATTTTTTAAGAAACTTTGGATCTTCTAAATGTATTTTAAAAAGCAATGCAATATTTCTGCATATAATTTAATATTTCTTATAGTAAGAAGTTTATTTGGGTACGCATTGATAACTTAAGTCATATGATGTCATTGTCATTACCATTGGTTATTTCAGAAGAATAGATCTAAATATATTTGGCCTGATGAAATCTAAAAAAAAATAACTAAGCATTTTTTTTAGTTTTTGAAATAGTAATAATAAAAGAACAATAACAATTAAGCGAAGTGTTTCAGCAATAGAAAAGTCAGGTTTAAATGGTCACTTGCGCTTATGAAAAAGAATGTCATATTACTTTAAAGAATGTAAATCTGTTCTATAAAACTGATTAGACACATGATGATGAGAAAAACATCCGCTGCCTACGTTTCCTCTTCGACTATCTAACCCGAACCCTAACTTCAGATTTTAGAACTCTTGCTCCTTTCCCATTGGGCCTTTGGAGCTGTGTTGAGAATGTTTTGCTTTCCTACCGAGGGAAAAATAACATAAATGTACAGACTATGGATGGAACCATACACATGTGGTACATTACAATTAGTTTTAATAGATATTGGAACTTTTGGACTGTTCACACTAAATTACAGTGCCAAAATGTCTGTACTGAGAAAAAGAATATGAGCATAGTGTGTACAGGGCCTTAGTTCCTAGGGTATGCAAAATCCCAAATTCAGATTGGAGGGCAAGAGGGAGACCCAAAAATTAATTTGATCACAGTAATGAAATGGGCTATCTTATTTCAATAAGCACCTCAAAGAGGGCAGAGAGACATATCAATTCACACAACAGTGACGGCACATTTTCATGGAGGGTTTTTAGCACAGATTAATTTTAAATTGCCTTTTGTGTTTCCAAACTTCAGCATCTGGTCTCAAAAGCCCAGGCAATCTCACTGGTGAATACATTTTCCCAAAGGTCTAGTTTGCACTGCTTAACTTAATCATGTCTGGTTTACGGCTAAATTTGCACTTTGTCCAACCATTTATCCGAGCCACAAGCTTTGAGAAATAACCCAAGTTATTTGAGGAGATTCAGACATACTGCAGTATTTATAATAGAGAACATTTGGGTAGTAAGCTACCATACGTCCCCTAATCACATCATCCACGATTGATGGGTGGACCGGCCTTAGCCATATTGGCTGGTGATTGAGGTTAGGACTGTCTCCGGGTGGAACTGCAGTGAAGAGAAACATCTGTGTGGACCATTGGACCAGCAGAACACCCAGTTGCCCATTTCAGAGCGTGCTGGGTGGCAACCGAAAGAGATCAAACGGAGAAGGGGGACACTGAAGCCAGAGAGGAAAAACCACTAAAGGGATGAGTGAAACTGAATGAGCTGGAAACAAGGGCCCTGATGCACATGATGACTCAAAGCAAATGCTAATTAAATGTCTGAAATTTACCATTTTTAACTAAAGTGGTGGCTTTATAAACATTAAACACATAGAGAGATAACTTCAAACTTAACTTCAGACTCATATATGAATATTTTATTCATACTGTCTGGATATAAGAAAAATAATACCTCACATTAAAGAGGTTTGTGTTTTCCAAATAAAGCAACTTTATTACCTAAACAAAAGCCAAGTATCTTTTATTTCCCAGTAAATCAATGTACCGCATTGTGAAGAAAAAATAGCAGTTTAGACCTACTCAGAGTTGTTTTATTTCAGCACTCAAAATGGTAATATTACACTGCTGGTCCACACATACAAGTATTTAATTATTATTTTTTATGAATAAAATAGGTGAAAATTTCAGATACCATAGTACACTAAATCCCCTCCCAGCATTCCATTTTCCTATGGTGGATGATGAACTTTCAGTGGGAGACAGCCATCAGGGCAAACACATGTTGTCTAAAATGCATGTCATCATAGATGTCGTCTGCCATATTCTCTGTGTGATCCCAGTCCAGCTATTGAACCAGAAGCTTTGATGCTGGAATTATCAGTATTCTAACTATCCAAGAACTTGGCTGGCCACTACGAGTCACTGGTGCCCGGAATCATACAGTCACACAGTCTCCAGCCATTTGTCTCCATCGCTCCAAACAAATGCAATAAGCGTTGGCTCTGATACATGATAGCATGAGATGGGTTTATCATCAGGACACACCTCTTGAATTGAATAGGCAAACGTTACCAGAAGGCCGGAAGTAATTTATCCACTTAAGGACATTTTGGTTTTCCAGGACACAAGTTCACCTCCATGAAACTAGTCACCTAGATGCCTAGATGATTTGAAGAGTCGATTAAGACCCAGAGTTTCTGGTAATCCAGTTTCAGGAAGCGTGTATGAATAATTTTATTGTCAGCACTGTTCACACTCATTCTTCGGACACAAACATTTTTTATCAATTTATTTCATTTGTGTGCTACATTGGTTTCATTAAATACAAAGTTTATTGAAAAGTGCAGCATTAAAATTTTTAAAAATCTTATTTATATCTTTCTTCATTCAACAAAATCTATCTAGATCAAAACAGGTAGGGTCAATGTGAGCTGGATTTCATAGCCAAAAAAGTGGTTATGTAGTAAGTTAACTTCAATTGGTAGTCAGTGTGCTTTACTACAAAAAAAAAACACAAGGTGGACACCGCACTATACTATTGTGTCTCCAGGTTACTGGAGACCTAAGATATACGCATATCAAGTTGCAATCATACAACAGAAATGATCCCAAGTTCTAAAAAAAGAATATTAGCTTGCCTGAATTTATTTGAACTTTTCCACTGCGTCATTTTTTTTGGCTGAACAAAGTTCTTTGTAATTGACAGGACTGGCGATTAAAATTTGCATAGGCAGGATGATGTTGGCATGTACCTCATAGGTACTTTGGGGGCCCCCGCAAGGCCAAGCAAATGGACTCGGAACCGCCTCGTTTATTCCTGTGTACCCTGTCCTTCGTAGCTACGGATAAACAGTGTAAACAGCAAACAAACCTGGCACATTTGCATTTTGAAACAGTCCAGTGTCGCCCCTGAATGGAATCTTTGTTTGAACAGGCTGCACTGAACGAGTTGCTAAACTGTTTCAATAGAGATTCCAATAGAAAGTCTGATGAGAAGGAAGGCCAAGTATTTCCCCAGCAGGGTAATGGAAGCTTACAAACTCTTGACCAGATACACTCGCAAGTATTTTAACAAATGTCCCAATGCACCAAAAGTTTTATGCACGCTGTCAATGATTTAAGTGCAGATAATGAGTTGCTGATAATAATGATGTCTCCTCTACCATATGATCAACAGTAAAGACGACTGAACAGATGATTGAGTGTTAGTTAAGAACCACATAAAACGTCTTCTGGAGAGCAAGCTTTTTTCCGCAAGTGTTATGACATTCAGCCTAGCAACTGCACACACAGAGCAGATATAAGGCATAAAGAGAGCCTAAAGCGTTGCAGTACTCAGGCACACTGATATTGCGTTGCATCAGAGACTAACGCCGACTCACACCAGATATCTTTGTTTATGAAATAAAACAGAAGCCGTCTGCTTTGTCATTTCTCAGCAATAATATGGTTTTGTACCGTTTCAAATGATAAACAGACGTGAGAAAGAGAGTTTAGCACTAGTGCTACATTTCCTTTTTCCCATGATGCATGTAGTGCCTGAATAGGTATGCAGGCGAACCCTGTTTTCTATTAATACTCTCTGTAACCTTTCACCCATAGAAGTGGGAGTTAAAAAGTATAGCTGTGGTTTCCTTCTGCTGACATTGGTTTGGTGTAAAACTATATACTATACTATATTATATATTAATCTAATGGATAAAAATGCTAAATGAAATAAATAAATGAGATGGAATCAACCATGGCAAACCATGATCAACCATGATCATTCTTGCATTTATTCCCTGCCTGCTGTTGAAAAATAAACTGTTATCCACAAGGCTACAACAATATAATTGATAGCTTATATTAAGGGTTAAATATCATATACAAACTAAATGCCAATTACCATACCAGTTGCAGAGTATGTTGCTTTTAATGTTCCAATATTGAAGTGAGTATTACCAAGCCATTTGAGGATAAATGCATGTCTATATTTGACCAGAGTAAAAACCATTTTACATTGAATGCTGCACTATAGCTTACTGTAATGGTGTGTGATTACTGAGTAATGTAATAGTACTGTGTAATTACTTAGCTAGGATTAAGGCCTTTACAGCGGTCTGTCAATAATTTAAATTATTTTAACAAACAGGATCTGAAAATCCAGACAACAGATTTGTCTTGCTGTTTTGGTTGTGACATTACTATTTCCCTGTTAACATGTTGAGTTCATTTTAGTTTCATTGCTATGTTGGACTAAAGCAAACAACCTACTTAGTTATAAAAGAATTGGAGCGGTTATCCAAATAATAGAACTTTTAAAATAATTTCATATAACCAGTAATCTTTTGGGGAGCCAAGTGCAGTGACGTGCTCAAGAAAACCTGCAACAAATTTATACATTTAGAGGAAAAATATTTGCTGCTGCTTCATGCCAGAGCTAAAATGAGGCGCCACAGGCTAAATTGGTTTACGAGTTGATGCATTACAAAAACACTGATGAAAACTAAATTAAAAACACAGTCTTACATAGCAAATTGAAGACATGATACATAAAGACAAAGAATGCAGGAGGTGAAAGTAATGATTAGTGGAAAGAAATGCATATAAAAAGAGGAGACTAGTGTAACCCAGATGGTACAATTAGATAGCACTTGTCATTATCAAGAATGATGGTCTTACTCTCAATTTACAGTTGGAGACTTGGAGTATTGTGTTTTAATGCTTTTGTGTTTGGTCAAATTTTCCTAAAAAACCAGTCCCACCAAGCTATCTTTATGTAAATAACAACTTTTATACACAGTATGCATTCATATACAGGAATAGTGACTTTCTTGATATGAAAATGGCCTTCAACCCTGTAGGGATCCAAATATTGTGTGGGCCTGGAGTCTGGATGGGTGATTGCTGCGGGGCTACCAAACCTTGTAACCTGAATTTGCGGAGTGACTTGAGTGTGTTGTATGAAAACAGACGAAACATATTGGCCCCAGAGAGAACAAACGCTATCCCAAAGGAAACAGATAGTGTAGTTTGAAATTCCAGTGTATATGTATAACATTTACCAAGTCTGTTTGGAAACAACAAAAGCATTGTCCTGGACAACAAAGCCTGGAGCTGGCATGAGCAAAGTTGTATTCCCCCAAGAGATGCTGTAGAGTTGAAGTGGCTTTAATCCCAACTGGGAAATAAATTGTTTAGTCCACAAACAAAGAAAATAATGACACTGGGTAACTAACAGTCATCCAAAAAATCTCCCTCCAGGAATCCCCCCCCCCCCCCACACACACACACACACACACACACACACAACCGCACATTTACAGTCACCACCACTGTCTTAGAAAAGGCATCAGCTTTGAATTATAACCGTACAGAAAACTGTACATAAAAATCTTTAACCAGTAAAAAAAATCATAAGATTTAAAAGGTAAATTACTATACTACCAAAACATAATAATCATCAAACATATCACTGCTGAGGAACCCACGTGCCCTGAATATGTTCTGAATTCTTAATAATAATAAATGAATGACAACAGTAATAATAATTCCTGAGCACATTCAACTTTATCAATGAAGGAATTTTCCACAGGTACCAAAAAATTGAGTCTGTGAAGAAACTGCTCTGCTATTTGTGTGGTGTATTTCTTTTTCCAGATGACAAATAACATCTTTTTTTGCCATGAGAAATCTCCTGGCAACATTTGGAAAACAAAGGCTAGCCTCTTACCGGAACAATGAATAGCTATGAAATTGTCCAGTCTGGTTTAAATTTTGAACTGTAGTTTGCTGAACCTGCTAACTCTTGAAGTTGGTTTTTGGGCAATCACATTTACACCAACTGGATAACCTCCTCTCTCTTTTCGTGGTGGTACAGAATGTGGACATGTATTCTCCATGGTTAGTACACAAGTACACAAGCTTGGAACTAAACCCGTACCTGAAGCCCCTCGATCTGTATTGTGGTCTTTTGGAGTGCCAGATAAAAATGAAATATTCTTCTTCATATGTGTACTGTAATTAAAATGCTAAGAGATAAGCTTAGGAATGCGTGAGATTCTAATGTTTAAATCTCAGACCCAAAGCATGGGTCTTGGCATGAATGCTGCATCTGTTCAAACAGAGGGTGAAACCTCTTTCTCCAGGCAAGAAGGGACCATGCCAAAATAAAAGTCCAAAAGGTATGCATGTATAGGGGTGTATATTTAGAACTGTCAGGCCCAAATCTTCTTCCAAGACATTTCAAAGATCGTCTTTCCATATAGTTTTATACTGTCTCTATATTGAAGTATGGACTTTGCAAATAAATGTAAAAGGTCGAGCCATGACAGTCGAGCTCCTCTGTTAATTCCTTTCACTGTTTGGCTGGTGCGTCTGGATGGATGGCGGTGGCCTATGTGGGCATCAAATGCTATAGGTTGTGTATTGGAATTTCCAGAAAGAAAAGGTTTGTGTCTATAAATGGGAGTGAGTTGCAAGCTGCCATCAAAGGTAACGATGCCTCTTGTGTGCATCTGACAAAAACCTGGAGTGTTTACTCATCGACAAAATGCTTTAAACTATGGCTGTCTGTGGCGCTTCTGTGCCTGCAGATCCCGCTGGACAAATGGTCATGGGGAAGTTCCTCTGGATTCCCTTCTAGGCTGGTGTTAATAACCCTTGCTCATCCTACACCCTACAAGCCTCTCTTGTGCACTGTCACAATTGTCTAATTGTTTACAGTATGTGAGAAACATCCGCATTAACCTGAACATGCCTGTCAAAAATACACTAGACCATTGTTCAACATCCCAATTTTTTGTTTCTTGTTTATACTTAACATTTTGCCATGAGCCTTCGCCCTGTTATTTTGTCAGTTTGATGCTGGTCTTGTTTATGTTCCGTTTGGATATTATTGATCATCCATGTCAGACAGCTGCTTGGGTCTGCCAGTCCTGGGTTTGTCAGTTAAAGAGGAGGTTATGTTTTTTTTTTTTATTATTGCTTTGAATGCTACACCTAGAATATCAAGTAATGTGAGCTATATCACACAATATTTCAAACAGTGTTTCCTTCTGTAAGCAGTAAAACAATTTTAAAGCTACACTTTCCACTACAAGACAGAAGGCTAAAATATAAACAAGAAAGTTTTGTCATTTGTTTTAAAATAAATGAATCCTGATAAATAAAAAGAAGTTTGTTTTTTTGACATTTACAGGGAAACGCCTGAAAATGTCATTTAATTTATTGTAGACACCTGCTCATGTGTACTTAATTTCCCATTTGTTTGATTTGTTTTGTATTCAAGCTTCTGATCATCTAGACTCTTAAATAACAAGTTTGGTTGTTTCCCAGAAAAACTAAGCTGACAATTATAGTGGAGAAAATCGTTTACCTTGTAATTACTGCGAGGAGTCGTAAAGAAGTTATTCTGTAATATGTTTTTGTCTGGAGGTTTAAAGAATATTCAGGAACCAAAGGTCACATGTTTTTTTGTTTTTTTTAATTAAAGTATACACCAGGGAGTTTTTGGAAAAATGTACTCCCCTCTTGGATACTTCGGATCGTTATGATACTGAAGTATTTATATGAAGATATTTATTGCCGAAAGAGGGGTTGTTTTCATACAGTCTGGGATCTCCATGTGATCCGTAACTTTGACGGTGACCATCAATTTCAAGACAATTCCAAAAGATGGAGACAACAAAACTTACCTTGGGCCTTTTGCAATATTGCTGCAATTTTTCCATTTGGCACATTTCCCATTCCCGGAGCCCAGACAATAGACGACTATTAGCCATTGTTGCCTCTCCTGGCCAACCTTCTCCAGTTCTGTCCGGGTGCCCGTGCAGCTTCTATTCAAAGGCTTTAAAAAGATGTGCGGGTAAACCGTAAAGATGGATCAAGTGAAAGGAAAATCATCGTAAATTTCATGGGGCATCCTCGCGACAAAAGCCCACCACAAAAGACGAAAGAAGCTTAAGATTCAACAGGTTTCAAATGACAAAATCTCACTTAATAACACAGGTAAGTGTCCGGTTTTTATTCTGGACTTGATGCCATCACTACCGATGCTTCCCCTCATTTACCTTAAATTTGGGTGTTAAACAGCTGTTTTACATTTTTATTATGTGCAAGATGTGAATACATTTGATCTTTTTACATTATTTGTAATGAATATGTATTAAAATAAGACAAAAACGTATTTATATGCTCAGTTAAAGTATTAAAGATTATATAAAAAGATTGTTTTACCATTTAACACATCTGATTCTTACAAACAAATGATTTATCTGGCTGCAAAGTGTCTCCATTAGGAAGATATGGGCTCCGTGTTCCTGTGTGGGATAGGATTGTATATTAAGATGTATTCAACTGACATGCGGACTCAGTGTGCCTAGCCAGTGTTCGAGTAAAGAGAACAGCTGTGGTCCAGCTGCCATGACCCCCCCCCCTTCCAGTTCAGCGTTGCTGGTGGATCGATGTGTAGGCATAGACCTTCTTTCTATTTTATTAGTAATCGTTCAGAAATAAACCCTTAGACTAAGACATGTGGCGCACCAAACTTTGGCTAATATTTGAGAAACGTTCTGCCAATGCGATTACACAAACTCAGAACACATTCTCAAATTTTTCCATTTGCTATATAATAAAATAAATAAGGTCAGGAATTCCTGACACGTGTGCACAACTGCTATGGCCTTCTGCACTCAGTGTAAAGCATGATGCAGCCACATTATTAGCTGAGACACCATAATAAAGAAGGTCAAATGATAAGGGATTTTTGCTTGCTTAGGAAAATTTTGTAAATACAATGAGGCAATATATATATATATATATATATTTTTTTTTTCTGACTCTGTTGTCATCAACGCCCCCAATAAACCAATGGTGTGGCTGTAAATATAGACAAATGGACATTTTACATGTCTCTAAAATAAAGAAAGTATAAAATATTGTTATATTAAGGGAAGTATGATAAACAACCAAAAGAGTAATTTAAATGAATCCTACAACGCACTTTTGATTTGCATGTTATTTATGTGAATAGATTTATCCTCATTCTAGAGAATCAGAGAGAATAAAGAAATAGGCTTCTGAGTCAATGTGTGCTGTACAAGGTTTTCTTCTGATATCCAATTCAGATGGTCTGCTAAACCAGTCAAGCATTTATGCCCACACATGGCAGGCCCAGCCTAGGTGCGTGGATACTCTCAGGGACCATCGCAGCTTTCTGGTACATCTGAAGCTCATGTTTAATTCCAACAGCAGCTTGTCTTCCACACGCACTTCTCTGAGAGACAAAATGTGCCCTCAGTATAAGCAGCTTACTTTCCTTCATGATCCAAGTTTTCCTAAACAGAACACTGAATTAATTTTGTAGGCCCAGTTCCATAAATGAACTGAGAACTTTGACCCAACTGGGATTAAACGACCTTGTCGCTGTAATATCAAATATTGTGTAGACTGACCTCAGCTTTTGCAAGAATGCTGTAATATTTTAAATGTCTGATACGTGGCTTTGACTTCTGAGTCACTTAAATAAGTCAGCCAATCCAGCAAGTCAGAATGGGTCTGTTATTTAGTTTATTAGGGAATACAGGGAGCAACCCGATAAAATTCATACATCAAGGCACCATGATTTTTTTGGCACCTCAAGCTCATTGTTTCTTAAAAAAGCTGCTAGATAGCTCCTAGAAGTGTGTCTTTACTTAGCTTTAAAACGAGAGATCTTTTGCACTACCTGCTTGTGGTTAGATTTGGGGCACAGAACCATAAAAAATCCAGAATAGACAGTGTATTGCAGAGTGTCACCATTAAACATAATCAGCACATGCATAATGCTAACGATGTTGAAACTGCTGTGATGTGATGTAATAAACGACCGTTTTTGGCCAGGAAAGGGTCAATCAGTTTCCCCCTCATCGTGCTTAGTTTCTCAAGCCCGGCCATTCAATATTTTTATTTTAATTTTTTGTTCTTCCAATTAACCTGTCAGCTACCCCAGAAAACGGATACATCATTAACTGCATTTACAGGCTTTACATCCTTGTTTCTATTTAGATGATTCTCACTGGATTTCCATGAGGGCATTTTCAGCTGGAGAGAATAATAAATAATAAACTTTTGTTGCCAAATACAGCAACTGGAGCTTGAGAGTTATGCATTAACCCTCATACATACATCACTATATTACTCCTGTAATAATATAGAGGAAACCTGTTAAGGAATGCTATGGGTGGGCAGGATAAAATGTTTTTTTGTGATTTTGTCATTGAGGCGGAAAAAGGTTTCAAAGGTTATCTCGCAGACTGAATATGGTCTGGAAAAGTATTTTGTGTAATTGTCTGAAATGCATAATAGCGTCTCTCAATTTTTTTGTTGTTGCACATTTATTCTTAGAAACGTCCATTTCTAGTTAAACTGAAAATGGCTAGAAAACTCTCCCATAGCAATTCTATAAAGAATATAACAAGCAGCGATAAATAACTGATACTTACAGGTGTACTGTCAGCTACAGGTAGCTCTCGCCCTCACTGCAGACACCTGGCAAAAGTGTATATTACAAAATACATGTGGAATACATTTCCCCCTCTTTTCCCCTTGTTTTCTTTCGAGAGCTCAGACACAAGCTGGTTTTGACCTCCTCAACCTTGAACTCTTTACTCCCTTCGCACCAGTCGATATCTTGATGCCAGGCATGTTGCTTTTTGGTGTTTTAAAAGCTGCGCTGCTATACACAAGCAAAACCACTCCCTTTTTTGCAAAATTTTGAAGCGGTGTGGAAAAAGCACTATTGGACTAGGACCAGTATTTTTTATGTCAAGAACACATTTTGCTGGGTCTACATTATGGTATTAAGGCTTAAATATTTGTTGTTTTGAAACAATTTTAAAGCGTTAAAAAAAAAAAAAAGGAATCTATATTTCAAAAAGCAAACGGCTGAACATCTTTTTTTGAATAGCCTGAACAACATGACAGACAAACCCTGGAAACATACACCAAGTTTGAGTAGTCTCGAATGCCATTGTAGGATCTGAGTTTTTTTCTGTAATTCTATTTGACACAGAGTTTGATTACTGTAGAACGTCTTGACTCCTGCTGGGCCTCAGAATCAGGAAGATGTACTAATATTGTTCTGCACCTCCCAAAGCCTTCCAAGGATCATCTCTGCTGACTTGAGTTATTACATTAATTTCATTCTCAGAAATAATGCAGGGCCAACATATGGTATTACTTATCAAAGGTGAGGTGCGTCATTATTAGGGCCTGGAGTAGATGTACTAGCGACCTACAATACCATAAAAAAGTATTTGACCCCTGTCTGTTTGCTCCTTTAAATCACAGTCAGAGTCATTTTGTCCAAATGGAGAAATTTTGGGATAGTCTGCTAAAATCTAGCCATGAGCAAGGCGTATAATCGTTCAGGAAGTTTATTCATGACTCCACCATCAGAAAGACACAGGTCAAAAGTTTGCTGAAAAGCACCTGGATGGTCCTCAAGAGTTCTGGTTCTCAAAAACTGGAACGTTTTGGCTGAAATGGGCCCTATTATGTCTGGCGAAAACCAAAACAATGGATAAAAATCTGCTCTGTGTCAGATAATTCTGCAGGAGGTTGAAGCAGAAGCGCAGCTGGATCATGCAGCAAGACAATGATCCAAATCTGCACCTTACGTTTTGCAAATAAAAGCAGACAGTATGGGTGAATGATATCTGCATTTGTGACAAAGATAAATGAAAAAGATAGATGTCTAGATGACTGAACTTTTCCCCTAATTTCCTTCTTTTTTTTAAACCTTTTTTCACACGAGTTAGTTATTAGAGTACAAATGTCAGTAATAACCTTGATCTGGCTGGAACATCCATGCTTTAGCAGCAGTTTTTCCCTCGTGCCTAAATAAAAAGGTGAGCCAATGAAATTTAAAAACCTGTATATCATGTCTTGATGTTTTTGCCTTTGCTCAATCCTAACAAAATAAAAAATAATAAAAATTGTATGTGCTTGTTTGTAAATTTTTATTTCTTTTTTTGAGTACCCTGTCGGCCACTTTTACACCTAGCTAGTCCTCTTGTACCAAATATGAATGATAATCCTTCTTATTTTGCATCTCAGCAAACCCCTTAAGAGCTGAAGATAAATCCTTCTCTTACTTTTCATACCTAAATATTCTAAGCCACAATTCACACATGAGTGAACTCCATTCTATAAGCTCTGCTAATTAAAGATAAGACTAGCAGGCCTGTAGTTAATTTCTGGTGAAGATGATGGGGAAGATATGGAGCCTAATACATAAATATAGGGTCCATGGTCTATTATAGTAATATGGCCAGGATTTACGCTTGCTATTAGAAGAAAGCGGAAACATTAAGGTGAGAGAAGCTAACTAAGAAACAGACTTCAGATTCAATTTTAACCTTTGGATCCATCCAGTGGCAGCTATATACTGCTGGCTGAGGCGGAGTGGGATATTTTTAAGCACAAAGCCATACATTGTAAACTAAACTCATCATTCAGACTCTGTGGACTGACTAATGGAAAAACAAACAAAAAACAATAATGCTCTTCATGTCATTGACAAGCAAGACATTTAAAAAAAAATTAAAAATTTCAGGTCAATCCTTTAAAAAAAAGTGTGTAACTTGTCTGTCTATTGAAACAGTTCAATTCCTTTCCTGGAAATGATTTATATGGCGAATAAAAGGGAGCGCTGACAAGACAGCCACATTTGTATTTCTACACGTCTGTAAAGATGTTCCACAGAAGAGCTGAAGTCTGTTTTCAGATGACACAGTTCCGGTTCAGGTCAGCATCTGGGTATATTGGCAGGTCACATGGTTATTATTTATTTATTTATTTATTTATTTGTTTGTTTATTTTTAACGCAGATTAATAACATGTCAGTGTAGATTTCAAGCTTCTTCAGAGGTTACTACCTCTGGCCTGAACTATTATCTAAACAAACTGTGTTTTTGCCTATGAATGCTCGTCAAAAGGGAAAAAAGGAAAAACTACACCACCGTCATAAGAGTGGGTCTGAAAAGACCACTGGTGTAATCTGTTCAACAAAATGTGATCTAGCGTTAAATGCTGAGAGGACTGAAAACATACTCTCCTAGCTAGCTGTAAGAGTGAGCTGATTGTAACCTCCAAATAATGAAAAACACAAAACAATGAATTCTAAATGTGTAATAAATCTATCTAAATAATTAGAGAGATGTCATAGAACATTTTCACACATAGCCTGAAGTAATAGAAGCAAAAAGTTGGTTGCTACTTCCATAAAATGTTCTTATAAAATGTCTTCATAGAAATATAACAAATAGAAAGACATCTTGAATTACAAAAAGTTCAAATAATTTATTCTCCGCTCAAAATAAATGCTACACCTGGCAGGGCCAGTGAACTTGATTTTAGAAGGTTGGCCCATGCCATGAATTTCAATCAATGCATATTGCATTAAGAATTCCCATGTCAACCATTTTGCACACCAATAATTATAGATACAAGTATCAGATTTTATACTCAAATATTCTTAAGCTATCTTAAATATATATACTGGGTATGACGTATGTTTCAGAAAAAAAAAATCTCGTCAGCTAAAATGCGTGCAAAAGCATGCAAATTTGTGCTTCATCTCTAATGCATGGGATTTGACAGGTATGCAAGTGCATTGGTTCAATAGACAAGGCAAGCACATAGTTCTATGATTCTGGGGGGAGAAAAATGAGCTAGATTTATACATTGAGCTTAAAGAAGAGATTCCTACAAATTTAAAAACACACTTCTTCCACTGCCAAAGGGAAATTTTTTAAGGGGTTGGAGCAAAAGGACACAGCTGCGTGAAGTTAGTATCGAGATATTTCAGGATAAAATTGCTGCTTAGCTAATGATAAAACAATACTGGAGGCAGTGGAAAATACATATTGGACAAAAATTTATTTTTTTTAGAAGCAAACTACACTGAGAGAAGCTATTTTCAATCAAATATTCTAGAAAGATTTAATAAAATGTATAACTCACATACAGAAGATTTAGAAAAATCATGAAAACTTGATGCTCACGCTGAGATAAACTGTGGTCCACTCTCTGAAGATGAGAAATCGATGTTTTTTGCTTTTTTGGGGTTTTCATTTTGACAAGGAAACCGTAAAGAGTACACACAGGTGGGCCGCATGCAGCTCTCCTTGTTGTCAACCTGCAGGGGACCAGTGGAGTCACACTGTGTTCCTGTCTTCACAGCACACTTCTGCACTAATTGATTCCTACTGGGTACATTTTATTTTATTTTTTAAATCTGTTATTACTTGTTAGAGGTATTTCAAGGTGTGACCAATAATCCAGGGATACAGACACTGGAGACAGCTGCAGCAGCATGGACAGGCCTTGCTCATCGGCTCTACAAGCATCTGCAGCTGGCTTAGTGCTAAGTTCTGTATTGGCCGGGCTCTCTCATTCTGGGAGGGCGGGGTGGGGTTTAGGGGTTACAGTTCTTTAGATTGATGGTGTGACGCTTGGTCTCACTTTTTCAGAGACTTGCCAGAAGGATCCCAAAAACAACAGACACCGTACATACTCTGGATGTGTCCTTTAGTAAGTGCAATGTAATTTATCATGCTGTCCCATTGTTAAATGAAATGGCAGGGAGGAAGGTAGAAATAGATTATGAGGAGACATCACGCATTCTTGAACCGTTTCCATGTTATTTGGAGATCATTTAAGTCAGGTGTCTTAAACGGTAAGGCAGCAAACCTATGAGCAATTAACAAAACACACTTCATTAACTCCAGCTGTGACTTCGATCTCTCGGATCTCAAAATGCAGCATTCCATTAATTTATGCCGTTTTCCTGTCTTCTGATGACATTACCCGTAATTCGAGCTGTGTATGGTTACAGAGCAAGACTTCAGACAATCAGTCAGTGGAACGGAAACAGAAATTGGGGGCATGGCCAGAGTAAGCTACACAATGCACATGAGCCACAGCCCACAAAAAATAGGTTGATACAGTAGAATCCATTATTGTTTACTGGCAAAAACGTGACCCCAGGAAGTTTCCATCTGATAAGCGGCTGTCTTAGATACACAAGACGAAGCGATACATTTCCAGTACAACAGCCTTGTTCAGGATATGGCTGAAATGATATTAACTGGGGAAGGATGTGAGTTGAGAGGTCATGAATATGAATGTTTGACAGTGTTTCATGGGGGAACCAAACCGGAAAAGAGCTCAGAATGTACGGAAGTGTTTGTGCTTCATTATGTCTCAAACTTGTAAAAACGTATTTACTTTGAAATGCTTTGTCATCTCAATGACCCCACTATCAGCATACTAATATGTATGTACATATTAGTGGTATAATTTGGTATTATAATTGTTTCTATAT
>JAOVYW010062290.1:11305-22091 GCA_025775045.1 Hiodon tergisus
TGAGAGTGAAATGAAGAGGTTGGGTAGCCCGGGAAGGACAACCAGAGTAACAGCTTCCAGAAGTAAAAGGAAAAAAAACCTCCAGGGAGCTAGAACATTCAAGGTTCTGTTACTGAGAAAGAAGAAAATTAGGCTGAATAAATTCTCTCCTTGGTACAATGATCATACATGTAAACTCAAGCAGGAATGTTGTACACTGGAGTGGTGCTCATCCAGACTACATCCTTTCTTTATTGCCTGGAATGACAGTATCCGTAATCATAAATGAGCACTGGTGGCTGCTTGTTCAGAACATTTCTCTAAACTAATTAAGGAAACATTCAGAGATTCCTTTTTAAAACAGTAGCCACAATAAGCAAGCGTCAAGGGACACATCACACAATGTTCCTTTATAGCAGTGAGGGCTTAGAAATTAGAAGATCACCCGTCGAGCTCCTTCGGCTACGTGTTTTCTAAAAAGTGCTCCACAGTACAATATATGAAACAGACATCGAAGAGCAGTCCACTGAATTGCTCTTTGTGCACGCTGTGCAAGGATCAGATGCCAGATATATAGATACATTTAGAGCTTTGATCGGGCCTAATATTTCAACTGTGACCCGAACTGAGGCCCATTGAAACCAAGCCCAAGCCCAAGTTGAGTGTCAGATAAATTCAAGCCTGTTCAAAGCCTACCTGGCTCAAATCTGTTTTCAGGAAATTGGGCCCGATTCGGCCCGAACCTGTCATATCTCATGTATGGTTTTCTCGCACCTTTCCTTAAGGGGGCCATTGGGGCTATTTTTCTTCGCTTTATTAGTAGGTTGGTATTCTAGGAAAAGGCTACTTAGGGGTCTTTTGCTCCATGCAAGCATTATTTTAAATGGCCAAAATACAAAAAAAAATATGCTGTATACCAACAAAATAGTTTCCTTAATAACAATAATAATTTAACATTTAACATATAGCTGCTACTGTGTGCCGAGTGTATCCTGTATGACAACTTGAATTGGAACAGTTTCCGAATCAACCCCATTTTTACCCTGGCTAGCGCTACGGTTTATGGGTTTCACAATCGTTTCATTCTCCCACTTGCTGCAGTTCAGAGCAGCTCTCTTGGTGGGCTAATGTCCTGCCTGAGGAGCAGGCATGGTCAGGAGGAGTTTGCACACATGTGCGTAGACATCACCCCTTTCCTGCATACTCAGTATCCTAAGCTGATGTAACGTCGCAACCTTGTGGAAACCGCTCTGTAGGTAGGACTGTTTTTAAGGGCTGCGTTCTGCCATTTTGAATGTTGAATGAGTGTGTTCAATAAAGGCATGAGGGATCAGAATTTATTTTGTGTTATTATTTTTGTCAATACTCTTGACTTGAGATGAAGATCAGATCACATTTTATGACAAATGTATTCAGAAAACCATGAAATTCCAAAAGGTTCACATACTTTTTCTTGCCACTGTATATACTGCTCAGATATTAAAAGCAGTTAGAAAGAGTCGACACAGCCTGAATTAATCGCCGAAAATTGGACACCAGGGCATCAGCATCACTGTTGTCAGAGTTTATGTACTTAAATAAGAATAAGACAAAGAGTGTCCTTTGCAGTCTGCATCAGTAAATCTCTCCTTATATTATGTTAGGGTAAATCCAGGTATATATCATGAAAGAAGTACAGAAAAAAGGGGAAATCCTGAATTATTTGGGTAAAACTGGTTCCATGAGATTTAGCTGAACTGGAAGTTGCTACCTTCTTCACACAGTTGCTACCTTCTCCACACAGTTGTTACAATTAGATGCAAAGAGGAACTGGTCTCCAAAATTTGAAGAGGTGTTCAAGAAGCATTCAAAGCCGCTTCTACTGAAAAGCAAGCTCGCTATGATGCCGAAAACCCAGTGTGACTTGCATGTGATGCGACTCCATGTCGTGTGCACTCACGTATCAGGTGAGGAACACCCCATCACATTTGTATTATTACTACTGAATTAAGCTAATTGGATTTAATTAACCGAGGCCGACCAGTTCAACCAAATTCAATCTATTTTGGAAAACACTGCAGAAATACTGCCAGATACTTAACCTAGTGTTATGTGTAGAGCTTGTTTTTTTAAAAAACAAGTTAGAGGGGGGTTATATATTATGGCGATTGGTGGCATTGCTCTGCTTTGAGTCACACCAGTTACAATCTACGACGGATGAGTGTAATATATTCGATGACAATTTACGATATTCTCGACATATTACGGTAACGCCGATATGTTATCGCGCAACACAACACAGCGTTGTACCATAGCAGTTCATAAGCAATCGTTACTTACCTGTACTTCGTGTCTGGAGATATATTTCCTCTTAATATTTCATAAGAATATTACAGGAAGTGCTGCATTTAAGTCTACGTCTAGGTGGACAAAAATGACATTATTTCAGTCTAAATAAGCATTAACGTTAATTATAACATTAATATACACTAGGTGGCGTATACGTTCTCAGTTCTCCCTGCATTGTCAAGTTCTTGCGAGTTTTATCCTACTGAGTTCAGTTTGCTACTGTTGTGCGACCTCTCAACTAACAGAAGTCTCAGTTCAAATGTTTAAAATATATATATATATTTTTTTTAAATGGAATCACAGCAACCTATGTACTCTGCTGAAAGATGTTTTTGAGCCCTTTAGGATATTCTCTATTTCTGTATAAATTTGACATAAAATGTGATCAGATCTTCATTAAAGTCGTTACAACAAATAAAGAGAACTCGATTCAACATAAACCAACATCCAATCTCTTTAGAGGAAACCTTTAGAATCAGGTGTTACAATAAATGGGAAGACTATCGGGGTTCTGCCCTATATATGTGTTACAAAAAAGTGGTGGCTTCTGGGGGGAGGCAAGGCAGGCTGAGGTTACGCCGATTTATTTGCCAAATACTAATAACTGTATTTTCTACCATTCGGTATGTTTGCTATACGTTTGGAGGCTGTAGTGAGAGTAATCTGCTGAGCGGAAATCCCCCTGTCTCTGACCTCGTGATTACCCTTGTTTAAGAAAAAAAAGAGCAATCATTGTCGAGTATACTCCTTTGCAGGACTGAAGTTATTCAGTTTTTTTAATACTGTTAATGTTTTATACTGGTTGTGGCAGGAGCATGGGAAATTTAGTGTTATTATTGTCTTGAGTTGTGTTGCTTTAAATCTGAAAGATCTTTCATAGTTTTTATAGTGAATTTTTACTCCGGGACGTATTGGGAATGTGATAATGTTGAAATTAACTAGGATCCAAACTTGTTTCAAGTTTGCCAAAGACCACCTGGAAGATCCAGAAGCTATTGGAAGAATGTTCTTTGGACAGAGTAAAAGGTGGAACTTTTTGTCTTAAATGAGAACGATATCTTTGGCAAAAACCAAACATAGTATTCCAAAATAAGAACTTCATCCCAACTGTGAAGCGTGGTGGTGGGAGTATCAATGTTTAGGGCTGCTTTTCTGCCTTAGGACCCAGGTGGCTTGCCATTATTAACAGAACCATGAGTTCTGGATTGTATCAGCAAATTCTACATGAATTCTAAGAATGTCAGGACATCCGTTCAAAAGACATTAATGCAGGAATACAGAGTATTCTGAATGGTTCACAAACAGTCATATCACTCTATGATCCCTTTCAATTGGAGGTGTGGTGTTGGAATTGAAACGCTTACCAGCATGCATTAAACTTACACAGTGGGGCTCACACATTGTTGACAGTTTTTGTACTTCCTCTGAATTGTGGTAGAGAAGGCCTTCTCAGCCTTATGAGTGCAAAAAGCTCCACCTCCCAGTGCGAGCAAATGCATGTGGTTCCTCTCCACATCTGATGAAGAAAAACATTACCTATCATATACGGTGAGATAAAAGTACAACTGCAACAGACAACCCAATGAACAGGTTTGACTGTGCATAGGCCAAGTGGTCACGTAAATGTATGTCTGCCTATCCCCTCCTAAGCTAGGAGCCTGCCTCTGAACAGCTTTAATCTACAGGTCTTCTACCTGGTGCACTGAGGCAGAACATTCCTCAAAAAGAAACATTTATACAACTTGCATCTTAGATTTTTTTTCCAACAGAGTCAGATCTAGATCTAGTGATTAATCATGCACGTGGCTGCCGTGAAAGAGGAAGTGACTATGTAGACAGAAAAAAATAGGTTGATACAACAATTGCAAAAACGGTGAGACTACTGCACCATGAAACGTGTTGAAGTCTGAGAACAGAATTGCATGATTATAATGGTGCAGCTCCTGTAAAAAAAACGGAAGTTGGAAAAAAAACTTGCTGTGACTAACCGTGGTTTCATCTAAGAGAGATCTGGGAAAGTTATGGTTTCTGTGACGTCAATCAGTGCCGAGGGGTGAGACACGCAGATGTTGCAGGATGAACTTGATACTTTAAGAAGAGTGAGACACAATCTACTTTTTTATGTTTGACTTTGAGGGGAAGTCCTCTCCTAAAGAGCTCTGAAGATGAGGTGAGTATCCTTTGTTCAGCACCATGTGTATTTTTGATATACCTTTTCGTAGTGCACTTCACTTTTTTACACATAAACACATAGATCTGAAGGATGCAATCTACTGTGAAATCTAAAAAATGAAAAATGTATTATTATGTAGGGGGAGGGCACTGCATAGAGAGTAGCAGACTGAATAATGCGCTAATAAAAAGTCCTGAATGTATGAATTATGTTTTTTGATTAAGAAATGTGGTGTATATCAGTCATATTCATTCTGATTCTGGGGTGTATTTATGGTTGAAAAAATTATTTAAGCATAAATATTAAACTCCACCTTGTAAACTTAATATTTAAAATGCGTATTAGTAGTAAAGTTAATTAGAAAGGCACTGTAAGCAAAATAAGTTGAACAACTTATACTATATTATACATTTTAGGCCATCATCATGTTTTCTTGTCGGAAAATCTTTTTCATCGTGTAAATTCTAATAGTCAAATTCAGATTGTATTCAATTTACAACTCTCTTCATTCAAAGACTGGGACCAAAACAAAACTTATTTTGACTGGGACCAAATCAACCCACTTATTTCACTTTACATGATTTTATTTAATCAAAAAAACTTTTGATTTGGTTCCATCCTAAATGTTAAAACTTAGGTATTTAAAACAAACAAACACTGGTGATCTTTTATAATCTCTTAACAATCGACCTCTTGAAAACAAATTCAGTTAATTCAGTTAAATTCTGGTTATCTCCAGGATCTGGCGACAGAAAGTCAGACCTGGGATGTTTTTCTGTCCATACAAAAAAACAGCCTATGAAAATTTTAGAAGAAACTTTTACCGTTAACTTCACCTACAGACCATATGGATTTTTTTTTCTCCCTTTGTGGTCTTAATTAGTTGGAAAAAAAAATGAAGATTTTTAGATTATAGCGGAACGGGGATTCACTGTGACTCAGTTTTACAATAACCCTTCTGCCCATCAGTCATAGCAACAGTTTTGAATAACGAGCCGTGACGTTAAAGTAAAGGTCATGCACGAAGATAATTATAATCTCTCGAGTGCATGCCTGAAGCATAAGGATAACCAAAGCTTCTGCTTCCAGAATTCTGATGCTAGTCTGGATTGCTCAATGTTTCTTCAACACAGATGAGTCCTGTTTTTCTATTGATGTGTACCTAATGTCGTTTTCCAAAACAACGAGACTTTAGTTTGAGAAAAGCTTAATAAAAAGCTGAATTTAACCAGCTGAATGTGTTCCTTATCAGTGCTCTTTAGCTTGAAACTGTTAATAAAAGCTTTAATGGGAAATGACACCAGACAATACCCCAGCTACATGAAGGTGCATTTCCTCTGTCTCTGTAACAATTACCACACATTAAAGTCAGACCATTGTGCGGTCAAAGGGTACGTTTTTCCCCCCACTTCTTGCTTATTCAGTCTTCAGACGGAAAGTAAACTTACTAAAAAAGCTCAGTTTTAAAAAGAGGTTGAATACATTCATATTTGGTATAGCTAACTTTTGTTGGTCTGGGTTCTGACTTTTGCAAGGCACTGTACTAGGTACTGAGATTATAACATGAAATATTTATAGATAGTATTAAAGATAATATGATGGACATTTTAAATTACTAATGTTATTATGAATGCAGTCACAAATGCAGATCAATCTGTCAATCACTAGCCTCATACTTTAACATCCCCATTGCTACCACAACAGGGATACCTGATTAATATAATATAATATGCTGTATGTATGACAAAAATTGCAAAAACTCTGAGCATGATGTATCTAGCCCTGTTGTAAAAGCACAGCTCTAGCATAAATTAAATTTAAGTCATATTTGTCTCAGATTAGTTTTGCATATTTTTTTCCACAACCTCAATGTTTAATTTCCTCTAAGACTGACAAGATTCATTAAATAAACCAGGTGATCTAAATATTTCATTTTGAAAGCAAAGCAGATTTGTGTTACTCCTGAAAAGAGACAATTTGCAATGCTATGTTTGTTTCCAATTGATAGCTGAAGAGTAAGTGTTTTTGTTTATAGGTAGACAATTCTGATTGGCTTCCTCCACCCTTTTCTGATGCCCACTATGAAGCCAACTCAAGCTGTGTCGGCCTATTCCAACTTCACCAACAACACAGAGTCAACACGTGGCTGCATGGTGAACGATCACATGGTTCCCTTCACCTTCTTCTACTTCCTCATCTTCCTGATGGGTGTGGTGGGCAGCACAGTGGCACTGTGGGCATTCTCCCATAGCCGAGAAGGAAAGAAGTGCATCAACGTTTACCTGATTAACCTTCTCACCGCAGACTTCCTGCTCACGCTGGCTCTCCCGTTCAAGATGGCCATTGACCTGGGTGTGGCACCTTGGAGCCTCAAGATCTTCCACTGCCAGGTGACTGCTGTTCTCATCTACATCAACATGTACGCCTCTATCATCTTCCTAGCCTTTGTCAGCGCCGACCGCTACCTGCAGATTACCCAGAGTTCACGACTTTTCCGCATCCAGGAGGTGGGCTTTGCAAGGACAATGTCATTTGTAGTGTGGGCACTGGTGCTTTTTATTATGGTGCCCAACATGGCCATTCCTATCAAGGACATCCGGGAGAAGCCTCTGGTCACCTGTGCCGAGTTCAAGCAGCAGCTGGGGCTACACTGGCACACACTCACCAACTTCCTGTGCATGGCCATCTTCCTGAATGCATCAGTGATCGTGCTCCTCTCCAATGGCTTTGTACTGAAGCGACTGTGGGAGGGGCGGGGGAGTGACCAGGAGCAGCAGGCAGGCACCTGTCATGCCACCTTCAACATTGCGGTGGTGACCCTGGCCTATGTGGTGTGCTTTGTCCCATACCACACTGTGCGCACACCCTACACACTTACCCAGAATCGTGTGATCACCGACTGCTCACTCAAGCGCTCCCTCTTCCTGGCTAAGGAGTCTACCCTGCTACTGTCAGTGGTGCACCTCTGCTTCGACCCCATCCTCTACTTCTACCTTTCTCACTCATTCAGACAGAAGGTTACAGAGGCCTTCCGGGCCAGCAGAAAAACATCCTTACAAAAATAAAATTGCTCTTCCTACAGCTATGTCGTTGATGATAAGAGGGCGGTCTGTCGTGAATAAATATACTCACCACTTAGCAAAGAAAAAAAACTTTTAATACTGAAGAGCAGAAGAAAGAAATGCTTAGGCTACATTTTCCTGTTGGTGGTCCAAAGATAAGAGTCGGACAAACAAGAGAAAGAGACTGAAATAAAACACAGATAAGAAAGACACCTTTGAATTCCTCTGTCAGGGATGCAAATTTCAAATTTGAATGCTTCCAATTTTGTTTACCTAAATTTCTAAATGTTAATGCACTCATTTCAGAGAACTTCTGAGCTTTGGAACACTAGCTGCATAGCTCACCCCAAGTTACCACCATTATAGGCGATGTCAAGGAGCAAAGTTAGATCAAGCAAGTTTCAGAGACAAGCTAAACATTGTAACACAATGTAAATATTTCCTTCTGGGGAACCTGGAAGCTAGGAGATCTGTGACAGGGCAACACCACTGTAGGAGAACAGAACATTCTAAGTGGAGTTATCTGGTACAAGACTGACTGCACATATGTTGGACAGGCAAAAGGGAACTCACAACCACATTCATTTTCTTCCGAAGAATGTCTACCTTCAAAACCTGAACATCATTATGTAAAATATTACTTTTCAACAACACTTTAGAACATCAGATAAACAGTTCATTACTGTACTGTACAAAAACAGTATTGCTATAGACAGTGATGAAAGGGTCAATATGTGTCAATATGTACATTGTAAAATAAAATTGTACATTTACTACATAAATACTGTATCACAGAGCAGCTTCCATGGAATGCTGTGATTCTATGATCCCGATGTCCAAGGTCTGCAGTAATTTAACTTAATAGTTGATCATAGTTGAGTGAAACAAAACCAACTATCACTGGTCTGCTTAGACCAGAAATTGTATCATTGATCTTTTGGTTACAATTGTCACCTATCTGAAATAATTTATTTTAAACATACATGTTTATAATATATATACATTATATTATACTATACTATATAAATAGTCTTCCTCTGTTGCCAGAAAAAGGGGGAAATTATTACAATTAAGTATTTGCTTTAGCTAAAACCACAACATCCTTCTTCCACAAAAGTGTCGCTTCTTCTTTAGCGACACTTTTATAGAAAACACACTGGTATAAAAATAAAGTCTAAATTCTGTTCAGAATGAAGAGCTTTAATGTAAATTTTGTGAGCTCCGAATACAGTACAAGCGGTTATGTCCCTAATATAACTATTACTGCATAACGATTGCCAAAAAAATGCGTAATGTCGCATGGAGCAAGTTGAAGGACACCAATTATGCAAAAGTGTGTATACAGAGACCGGTCACTCTCCACATGATGCACAATTGATAAATTATTTGAACTTAGCAGGCAGGGATAGGGGAGATTCCTTTGCTCCAGAGCACTGCATGGCCTATTTGGTGCTCTTTTTTGGCTACCAATCTTGAGAATCGCAAAAACTATGTATAACAATTCTTTAAAAAATATAACCAATACATTTTTTACAAACTAAAAAACGTTTTTTCTAACTGGGCTACTCATCTTTGTTACATCAAAATTATTTCGTATCGCTCCAACACAAAAAAAACCAAAATCTCTACAAAATGACAGGCTATACCAAAAGGTGAAGTGAGGAACAATTTTATGTTTTTTCATGGTACTTAGTACAACATGATGAAAAGTTTCACATTTCTGAACGTAGGCCTATGTACGGTACCGTAATTTCTAATAACAGCTAGTGATGGTCAGATTCAAACGACCGAATCACTTCGGCAAAAGATTCGTACGTTTGACTTCCTCCCTTGTATCTACTAGTGTTTGGCTGATTCGAACAATCTTTCTATAAAAACAGATAATATATGGCACAATACAATAAAACTACATATAGTTTAAAATAGCTTTTCAACGACTCGCACACACACGGCGCAGTAGTGATTCGTGTCTGGCTGAACTTGTTGAAAAATTCGATCAGATTCACTAACTGAACGAATCTTCCGAACCGAATCTTTCAAATCTGATTCTGAATATCGTCCAGTGAATCATTCGGGTCGGGCCCTATTTTCTGACAATAGATTCGGGTCGGATTTCACTTGTACGGGCTCGGGCCGGGTCGAAATATCAGGTCCAATCGAAGCTCTTGTGGGAAGTTAGTTAAACTAACTAATCATTCAATCATACATTTGCCACCTTTTATTTTCAGATTACGCTGCACCGTTCTATGCACAACTCACACAGGCGTCAGCAACATTATGCCTGACATGTAAAAAAAATATTAATGATACGATTCTGTCGGAAACCTACTGAGTCCCTCTGGGGACGTCACCTGTTAATAAATATATTGAGTGTCCACGGCTTAGTAACGCGTGGGAACGAGATTATTAAGTCGTGGCCACTCAATATTTTTATTAACAATAAACAATACTACTCCGTAGTACCTCCACTATTATTTAGACTTTCCTTTATTCTTTGAATTTAAATGGCGTTTTAGTTAAAGCAAATAGGCCTACGCTTTCACTGAAAACATCTTCCAACGCATCATAATTACAACCGTGGGTCGTCGGGAAACTTCTGTAAAACAGGTAAACAAACTTGGTTGACTGTAGTTCACAGCGCTTCGGTTGCAACTAAGCCACGTAACCACTTCTGAAGTCTCAAACATCTAGTCTGAGAAAATACAACGGAAAAATAATAACTCACATATTGTTGGGACTTTCACCATCCACCGAGGTGAAAGATGACGAGACTCCGTCAGATGAACTACAGTTTTTACTGAAACTTGCAATTACAACTGGCTTCACACACAGTGTGTGGTGTATTGTTATGCATCGTTACGCTATTTATATGTATTATATAAAAATTAAGCAAATTTTAATGTCTTATAGACAGCTGAGACGGTATGAAAAAAATACCACTGATGATCACGCCTGTAATTTGATATGATGTCATACATATGGCTTTAAAAGGTCAAATGTTTTTCAAATATGTTTGTATATATTCCGTTTGGATGGACTCATAAGAGCACAAAGGGCGTGAGATGTCAAGAACAAGAGTATCTTTGTCTTCATTTTAGGATTGATTCCTCATGTGGGCCGCAATTTAGCAGTCAACTATTTTTTAGGCCTTTCTAAATATTGTAGCGTTTTTCGGAGTGCTACTACTCTGCGCGGATTCAAGCACTAGACCGACACCGTTTAACAGGAATCAATGCTCTTTATT
>JAOVYW010062311.1:0-18015 GCA_025775045.1 Hiodon tergisus
TGTGAGGGAGAAAGACACGTTTCAAACACAGGCAAAGACATTCTGATTAACACGCAAGATTAACACTCGTGCTCAGCATAGTGTGAGGGAGAAAAACTAGTTAAATGAGAGATTATATGCTTTACACGTAACAAAACTCAACATAAAGAAAAACCAAGTAATAATGCTATAAAAATGTAAATCCTTCTGTATTTACCACACTGAAATCCCACAGTTATGGGCCTGTATAGCTTTTCCAATTGTTTTTTATTTATATCTTTTCTACTTTTTTAACATGAATAAACCCTTATATAAACCTATACCTATACGAAAAAAATGACGTCGGTTGGCCACTCGGTGGCGCTGTAATGAGCAGTTAAAGTTAAACACTGCAATTCCATAACCTAGAACGAAGACCTAAAATCAGAAGACTTCATCTTTTAATGAGAAAAACTGAATTGACTCAAAATAACTAACTGAATTGAGAAGGAAAGGTTGGCATATATTTTATATCTATATTTATACGTCAAAAGGTAAGGAAATCACGGGTATTTAATCTTTGCCAGGACACAGATTTCCTCTCTCAAATTATTTTGCCACAATACGTAGACCCCTAGTCATAATACCTAACTAAGTTGCAAAGTAAGGGTTGGTGGGGGTCATATGAATTGACAGATTAATTGACATGTGTTGTATTTAAAGGGGAAACAACATTGACATTATGTTTCCCTTCATAGCACCTGTGTTCCGAACAGTTTTGCTGCATGTTCTGTGTGAAAGGATGTTACAACACGTAAATTATTACATCAGCTTATCTTCAGGGCTGTGCTCTTGTGTTAAAAAATTATTTGTTATCCCAGCCTGGACATTGCTGCCCTCCCTTATTTGATGGCAATGGGCAAAGGCGCAGAATTGATTTGTATTTTTTGTTTTAATTATGTTAATGATGATGATATACGTTACCAGTTACTATGGATATTGACAAATGACTGCTGGTGAAACTGTGTTTGTTAAATCCCCTTAATTCTTACAAAACACTTCTACAAAAATTAGTGGTTTCTACTTGGCACTGAAAAGCTCTTTATCTTCAGGATGGTTTTTATGTACTTGAAATCAGTACCTTTTCACCTTCAAATCTCTATTAAATCTCTGGCATTTATATTCCTCCTCTCTCCAGTATTGGAATATCTTCTCAATCTCTGGTATTAAAATACCTCATCAATCTCTAGTATTGAAATACCTCATCAATCTCTGGCATTAAAATACATCATCAATCTCTGTTATATAAATACCTCCTCAATTGCTGGTATATAGATACCTCCTCAGTCTCTGGTATATAGATACCTGCTTTCAGTCTCTGGTATATAGATACCTGCTTTCAGTCTCTGGTATATAGATACCTGCTTTCACTCTCTGGTATATAGATACCTGCTTTCACTCTCTGGTATATAGATACCTGCTTTCAGTCTCTGGTATATTAGTATCATGTCAATCTCTGGAATTTTGGCTTCAATGATGAAAACACACAAAGCTGGAGACTGCAAATTCAACACAAAATAGTCAATACCCCTTATTATAGCTCAAAATGTTTGCCAGATTGGTGTTACATTTCATACGTCGACAGAGACATTTGCTATGATAGATGAACATCCGCTCTATAAAAAACTAAAACCTTTGTAGCAGGATAAACTGCCGACCCAACACACCAGCCCACCCCCGACACAACTTGCTCCATAATGCAATTACTCATTAGGTAATTGCCAGGAGTATCTTTGATCCCGCATGTTCCCATGCCAACACTCCGCAGTCCACGCCGCACTCAGGCCGATCAGAGGTAAATCCTTCTCACCTGCGCTCGCTCACCTAACGCGCTGCCAGCTGCTGGAGGTTCTGAGGTCGCCTTTGGGGCGTCACATCGTTCCGTTTTTAATCGCCAGTGAGGACAGAATGGAATGTGCAGTGAAACAGAGAATGACATGAAGGGGTTAACCAAAGGCTAAGGAGAAAGACCTCACTGTGTCTGTTTGTGATTTTTCCATCTCCTGCGTCTCCCTCTTTTGCCTTAAATTGAATTTTGTCGCTAATGAGCAACGCCCAGTAAAGCCTGTTAGTCCGGGCTCTGATTTGTGATGATGTAATGGTCTTGTCAATCCTGCACAACGTCGTGCTAACAGATCGCTTTCTCTGGTCAGTGCCAGTGGATTCAATGAAATTTCCTTTATGTCAGTGTCATCAACTGTTTGACGGATCATTTTTATTGCCTCTGCGATGTTACTGAAAGGCCACAACAACCATGTGCAGAAAAAAGTGCCAAAGATTTCCCTTTCACAAGGTCACATAGTCAAACCTAAAACCAGCTACAACTACAGTGTAAAATCAGCTCAAATGCTCTAAACTACCCCAAAATGAAATCCTTGCTATGACCCTGTGTAGTGCAATATAATATATCCGTAGGACTTAAGTCTATTTTTGTTTCTCTTGTTTGATTGTAATATATTTAGCAAACCCCGTGGTTCTAGCGATGTCAAAGGGCCAAAAAAATTAACTTTTGTGTTTAGCCATGATAATGGCAGATTTTAATGCTGCTTCACTTTCAAAGCTGAAGCCTTCTTAGTGACTTTTATAATAAATGCAACATGTAGTTATTTAATATTATTTATATGCTTTGAGAGCAAAAAATGTACTGGGTAATGGTGAATAATACTCACTATAATAACGCATGCGTTAGCTTTATTGGTATTGCATAAAGGACACAAGGTAACAACAGTGTTGGCAATATAATTGGTTCCACTCAGCTGAGCTCTCCATGGGCAATATACACAAACAAAGGGTAATTTGTCTGGCTGTATTAGTGATATTTTTGACTGTGTAATGCTTTGGGAATTTCAACGTGTTTACTCATGAAAATACAGAGAGCGGCTGTGTTCTGGAAATGGGTAGCGCCTCCTTTCACCCAGCAAATCACTGTGGGTAGCACAGCTATGATGGGGGGCATATGTTGCCTGAATAACCTTGTCACTACTTTCAATTTAGTACTCTTTTCATTAACTCATTGGGGTTAATTCATTATTGTTAAACCCGCTGCAGGGTCTGCATGTTTGCATGAACTAAACAATTGTGCAATTAAGTTTTTTAATTAATTAACCAATTGTTTAATTAATTTTCTACGCGCTGCAGTTAACTGGGTAACTGGAAGCAGTTGTGAGCGACTGATTGGAATGGCTGCAGGATATATTCTTATTCTAGTCTTTCTGGTGGGAAATGGTTCTTTTCATAATATTGCTGGTTGTGCTGTTAATTTCCTATTATTTATTCCAGTTATGGGTACGTTCAGCTTTAATTTTTAAATGTTTATGTTATGTTTAAGAAGCTGAGGTTGTATCCCCTAATGTGAGGGGGTGTAAGCTGTGTGTTTTTTGTGGTTGTTTATTTTTGCTGTGGGTAAAAATAAGCTGCCCCAATACCAACAGCTTTTTGCATTGCTAATAAATGTGTATGTATTTTGTGGAATTTGAATCCTGGGCCCACTTTATGTGTCCACCGAGCACGTCCCTCGTCATCCCGGTACTTCAAGACAAGCATATCACGGGATGTGTCATAGGGATTGAGTGGCCTTTGTATGTGCATACCGGCACTAAACACAGGATATATAAAGGGATGAGGTTTAGTTAAACAGGAGAGGGTATATTATTTAATTTTCTAGTGGTTTTCCTTGCAGTGTATTGTCCTTTATCACATAAACTGAGACTAAACCAAGGGGTGGAGCTGAGATATTCTGATACCCCATTTCGGGGTTTGTTGTAACTGTAAACAGCCCAGAGCCACCAATTCACCTGAGTGGTGTGGTGGCCTCTATATTTTTTCCAACCTTCAGCCAAGTTCTGCTCAAATGCCCCCACCCAATGGTGGGATCCCCTGAATCCGACAGGAAAAAAAATTATACTTAGGAACCATGATTGTTTCTTGTGCTTCGAGAGCAGCACTGAAAATTCATCCAGTGAGGAGCAGACTTCAGAGGAATAATCATAGGGTCTGAGCCTTGGAAATGCTTGGAGGCAAAACTTTAATCCCAAAGATTTTATGCTCTCTGTTTACTTTTAATTCCGTTTAAAACCTAGCCCCTTTTGATGACTGTGCTAGTGTTTGATATGCTAGCCTCTATAAAAACATTTTGATTTATTTATTTGAAGTATAGAAATTCTTTCTTTTAATACTGTGTACACATTTTTGCAGCAAAACTAACATCCGCCTGTCATTTTCACAAATTCACAGTATCATCATATGACCACGATAAACCCTCACAAACAGATGCAGCATTATTTGCCTGCTCAGTGAACAAACAAAAAACAAACAAAAAAACAGTCATTATGGTACAATCAGGTCATCAACAAATAAACAATTTCTGTAAAAAAGGACTTCTGTGTTCTCCTTGTCCAGTTTACAAGGAGAACATTCTCTTTTTATTCCCCTTAGAGGCATATTCTGAAGAAATGATTAAATTAGCTTTTTATACAGTTATATAAAACAGCATTTTTTTCCATGCATGGATTTACACAGTACTCTGACCTGAAATATATCCGGTCCACTGCAAACCTAAGAAACAAAATAAGAACCTGCCTTCATGGGCAGTCCAGTATGCCTCCATGCAAAGTCACACCTTAACCAATAAAAGTCAGAAAAGGAAATCATGGAAAAAAGTTTATATTATAAATATACACAAATTTTTTGTCCTTTAAAATAACATCAAATTGATCATAAATACAGTGTAGACATTGTTAATGTTGTAAATAACTATTGTAGCATGAAACGGCTGATTTTTAATGGAATATCTACATAGGCATACACAGGCCCATTATCAACCATCGGTCCCGTGTTTAAATGGCAAGTTGTGTTTGCTAATCCAAGTTTTATCATTTTAAATCATTAGATCGTGTAATGTTCTGCAGCTAGCTATTTTTACGTCACAACAAAGTTCCCATTAGCACCAAAGTACATTATGTTTGAAACCAAGTGGGAAAAGGCAGCTTCCTCTTAGGACAACTTTCAGTAGGTTTAGGGTTAGTAGACTCTATAAACTCTTTGGAGTTAGGGGAAATAGTAAAATGGTCACGAGCCACAGTCTAACGTGATGGTAACAGTGAAGAGCGCAAACGAGGTGAACCGCACAACCAACCAGAGAGTCCCTTCAGGTGAAGCGGTGCAATTAGCCAACTCATTATAACGAGTTACTGAAGAGTTTCATCAGAGTTTCTGCAATATGTCTCTGTTTTTCCTGCACTGATAGCGGCAGGCAAGGATTTGCGAGGTTTGTCTGGTTAGTTCCAGCCAGTACAGTTATAAAGGAACATAAATAAATACAACTTAAAAGGGAAGACTTTAACATATGCGCCTTTTTTGCTCATTTCTTATATAAACTTAAAAACAATGTATAGCTGTGTTCTATTCTCTTATCTTTTGAATTCTAACCAGTGATTGACTCTCCACTTCACAATAAAAGCACCAAACGCACAGACTGTCATCTGTATTCCACAATTGTGTTTAGATGCACAACCCATTAACTATTCTGTGGGTACTGGTGACTCTTTTCCAAACGGCATCAATCCAGTACTCCAGCATCGCCATCTGTCCACTGTATACATTGTAAACCACCATCGACAGATGCCTGAGTTTATTCGTTTAACGGGAACGCCAAAGTAGAGGCCAGATACATATTGAGAATGACGGTTCACCGCTTGTGGAAGCAGAGACCCATACAGACACTCAGAACGGATGCGAAATGAACGGGTTTCACTGCAGATACTCTTTGTACGATTCCTGACCCAACACATTACAGGAGACGTTTCGTGTCCCTGTAACGTGGCACTCGCCCGTCGGCCGGGGCTGATGAGGAAGCTTGCCCTCGGCTCCTGCGGGAGCGGGCTGTCTCTCAGCAGGGGCCAGGTGTGCAGGAGACAGCCAAGGGCTGGAGCCTTTTTGGGAAAATCCCAAAAGAGCATCCTGCTGTGCTTCATATTTTTTTTCGGTTTCCCTCTCACGAGATTTGCCTGTCTTCGGAATGTTGTTTCAGTTCGTTATTTTAGTTCACTGTTTTGGCGAGAAACCCGCGAGGGGGAGTTTCAGTGTTTGTTTTTGTTCGGAACTTTAATAAAGATGGTCCGCGGAACCGTGATATACCACACCCTCCACCTTTTCACCTTCACTAATGAACCGTGGCAAGCACAACTTACCTGTACTTAAAAAAATATATAAACATTCACCTTTGGTGACAGTTATTTTGATTAATTGTTTAAAATCTAAGTTTATTTATTTTTATATTTATTTTAAGGAATGCTTTGGATTCTTAGTCATTAATTAAACCGAAGAAATAACGGATTTTCGGTGATCTCCATATTTGTACATTCCTACCTTAACTGTAACAAAACAGTTACACAGAGTACATGAAGATGCACATGTCGCACCTTTTCTGGGCCAAACGAAGTGCGGGCGGGCATAGCCATAAAGCTCTATTTTTGTCTCAAAGAACAATCGACATTCAGAAGGCAGTTTGGTGGGGCCTGTCTGTACGGCAAAAGGCTTCTTCTTTGTAACTGCCATGAACGCCGTGTACATCCAGTCAACTTCGAACGGTAGCATTCCACACGCTCTGTCTCGATGATGACCTGGATCTTTTAGCTTTGGATTTGTGGATGCCTTACAAAACATTTTTTTTTTCAAAGGACGCGGAGGCCATATTCACTTGCATCCTCTTTCTGACGAGATCGAAACTGTTCCTTTGGCCTTGGACTTTGGATGATGGACACTAGTGAAAACTGGTCGATGCAGTGTCATCACCTAACTTGTGAAGATAAATCAGTCTTCATATGCACTTCTGTTACTGAAGGATTTCCCTGCTGCTGCGTAACCTCACTGTGTAACTCTTGGAAACGGGGATCCAGTGATGGTTTATAGAATGCTCAAAGAGCTTTATTGTTATTTACAGACAACATGAACTTGGTACGCGGTTATTTTTGCTGTTTTGCTTGAAGATACTTAGTTTGTATCATTTTATTACCTGTTTTTTTTTAAACACTGCATCATTATTTGGAAAATAAAGCTTATTTTCAATATATCTGAGAAATAAAATTCATATTCCACAATCATTAATTATTTTTTCATTGCTATTTTTTCTGCACACTCAATGGATATGGAAATATGATTAAAAGATTATGAGACAAAAGTACATAACGTCACCTTTTATTTCTGCCTGTTTCATGTTTCGACACATGATTTAAAAAAAAAAAGACAAGTAAGTACAGCACTTTCAGAGTTCCATACCCCCCCATTTTACACTATCGTGAGCAGCAACTGTTGCCATCTGAAAAACCTGCATTATGCACGCAACTCTCCACGTCCAATTCATGCGATTGATGTGATTTACCTCGGCTCGGGTAGTCCATTGGAAAAAACACCCCACCCGCACCAGGCCCACTCGACCAGGTTCTGAGTCCGAGCATAAATGTCATTCAATATAATCATGCCAATAAAAAAATCTAAAATATGTCCAAGCCCCCTTTTACAATGAAGTCCCTGTTTTAAATTCTTTGTTCATCCTGCTGCATGACAGATATGAAATCACACCTCCTTGACCTTTCATGAATTCAGCTCTTAATTACACTTGTGGCATCATAGAGTCAGAGAGGCAGACATTTAGTTAACATTTGTGAGATGACTAATGCAGCCAAGAACTACACCAAGTGCACAAAAATAGTTATGAAATGATATTCGGTAAAAGTATCAGAAGAGGGCATTTTTGTATCTCCTTTCCCGCATGCGTAACGTGGGCATTCTGATATTGAAAGCGAATACTGCCAATGAAACCTAATAAAATTGAATGCCTGAGGTGCCTCCTTGATGTTACTGCCCTTCTTTGTTTATAATGTACATACTGAAGGAAGAGCGACCTCCAATGGATCATACTGGGGGGGAAAAAAACTGTATTACTTAAACGATAAACGATATTACAACCCTAAAGGAAAAGCAAAAAAAAAAAAGGAACAAAACTAATACTATCCCAGTCAGGACTTGAACACCAGGAGTGGTGGAAGTGAAGTAAGGGACCAAGGATGTCCGAGGCTGGGAACCAGAAACGCTCCCATACCCATCCCAGTCCACCCTGTACCGTAGACGAGCTCTCTGTCACCGGGAGAAGGGGCATGCAGGACTGGGACAGACACTAAAGGTTTCAGGAGCGACACACGAAAGGAGGCCGAGATCCCAAAAGGCGGAGGTGACTTCAGGTGATAGGTGGCGAGAGTGTTCTGTTTCACGATCGTAAAGGAGCCCATTAACTGAGGGCTGAGCTTGTCCCAGGTGGAGAGTCAAACCTTTTGCCCTTGTTGGTATGGGGGGGGGGTTATGGGTAGTTGTTGGCGACAGTCAGCCTGGAACTTCTGGCGGCGGGTGGCTTGCTAAAGGCGGACATAGACACATAGACAGTCCTCCAGATGTCATTGCTGCAGCAAAATCAAACGTGGACGGCCAGAAGGGCCCAAGGCTCACCAATCAACGGGACCAATGGTGGTTGGCACCCTAAAACACACTGGAAGGGGGTAAGGCCGAGCTGATGAGCGAGTTCTGAGCATACTCTGCCCAAGGCAAAAACCTGCTCGAGTCCTGCTGCGTACTGCTGCAATATGTGTTCAGAAACTTCCCGATCTTTTGGTTGAGATGTTCCGCCTGCCCGTTAGACTGTGAGTGGTGGCCTGAGGAGAGATTGACCTCAACATTGAGACGGTTAAAAAGGTAGACCCTACCCAAGGCGTGAATTGAGGGCCCCTGTCAGAATCTATGTCTTCAGACAAACCATATATCCTGAAAACCTAGTGAAAGAGTGAACCACAATATAGGCAGAGGGGATGAGAGATTCTGCTCGGTCACTTTTCCAGTGAACTCCGAGTGGGCAGTATGCGGGTGGGCAAAACACAAGGAGCTGGAAGCCGTCGTTCTCGTCTGGAGAGCCGCCATACTTCTCTGGGACGGCGAGTCTGACTGGCGTCACGTTGTGCACTCAGAGAGTAGTCAAGTCAGAGGCTGCGTCCTGAGGTTCCATAGAGGGTGGATTCGTCCTGAGTTGTCCCAGTTCCTCAAGGTTGCTTGAGGTCTAGCTCAAACGACTGTGATCCCCAGGAGGGTACCCTGGGAGGATGGGGCATCTTCATGACAGGAGGGTCTGCTGGATCCATGGGTAGCTTCTCTCAGGACTTAGACGACGGGAGTTGAGAACCCAAGTGCGGTACTAGAATGGGGAGATCCAAACACAAAATCCAGAGGCAGGCAAGAGGACTAGTTACAGCGACCTCTGGAAACAGAATTGCAAACAAAATTAGCAAATGTGTGTTCTTCTCAACTGGTGACACATAAGCAAGTGACATGAAACCTGTCACTGAAGAGGCAGCGATAAGGGCAGCTGGTGTGCTATCCCAGCATTGTGTAAGCACACAACGGTCATTTTTGTTTGTTTGCTGCATGTCAATTTGATATAACTCAACAGTTCTGCTGATGAGGATTAAAAAGACGGACACCTGTCAGACCGTGTTATCTCAGTGTCGCAATGAGGTCGACCAAAACGGGGGCACTTCTCTCGCCAGCTATAACATGGTCACTTTGTCAGACATCTGGTCTTCTGCCATGGAATTGAGTTAGGGTTGTGGTCTCATGGGTGAGTGACACATGGTACACATTTTCATAACTGATTTGCCTTACGTTAAAGATTTATTTGGTATTTGGCCTTCTTTTCATTTTTCAAGAACACTGAAGTAAGAAAATTCTTGAAATTGTAGTGCATTTTAATAACATTTTTTTTAAAAGTAAAATGGTATGGATTTAGAGACAAAGTCAAATCAAAAAGGGACAAGCACGCAGATACACTTGAGCTCAAACCTGAAAAAGTATTACACAGAAGAATTTCAGTACTAAGCCTTCCTTGACGTCCATATGAATGAAGATTCAGAGCCTAGACACATATAATGAAACAACACGTGGATTTAGAGACACCTATTTCATTTGTAATGATGGGATGACTGGTACAATCCATATAGTTTCCAGAAACTGTGAAGAAGAATTATAGCAAATAACATTGCAGACTTGATATATTATATCAAGTGATGATAAAAAAATGATAAAATGATATATTATATTTACGGTTGCCACAAATGAAAACTGCTGTCTTCGTGTGATGTTTTACCTGACAAGGGGATACTGAACTTCAAAACTACCTCAAAAGTATTGCAAAGGGCTTTTGATCAAAGCCAGGCAGAATTAACCCATGTGAAATCTTTGAAATGTTGTTTCCCGTCTGCTAATGAACATGCAGCAGAGCAAGCTGAAACATGCAAAGGTCCCACTGCTAAAAATATGCACACGTTCAGCGGCATCCATTTAATTGTCAATTCCTTTTCTTCTCATTTGAGCCTACTACTTGCGGTCCATCCGCATTAAATAGTTGTATCACCAATAACCTTTGATACTTTAGTAAAGCTGAAAATGTTACTAAATACATGATGTGTATAAAAAATTAACAAGGGCATGTGGGGGGGTTGTGATCACCACACACACACCTGTGTAAATATGCATATACACTATATGGACAAAAGCCTTCTGGGAAGGCTTTCTACAAGATTTTGCAGTGTGTCTATTGGAATTGTGGCCCATTCTTCGAGAAGACCATTAGTAAGGTCAGACACTGACGTTGGATGAGAGGGTTACAGTTGGCACAATGCAGTCAGGCAGGAGTGATAGACTGCCAGATAGAGAAGCTTGATTCGTCACTCCACAGAACACGTTTCCACTGCTCCAGAGTCCAGTGGTGGCGTGCTTTATACCATTCCATCCGACACTTGGCATTGTGCTTGGTGATGTAAGGCTTGTATACAGCTGCTTGACCATGGAAACCCATGCCATGAAGCAGAGTTTTTGTGCTGATGTTACTGCCAGAGGAGGTTTGGAACTCTGCAGTTTTCTAGTCGGCAGAACGTTGACAACTTTTACGCACTATGTGCCTCAGCACTCGGTGACCCCACTCTGTAACTTTACGTGGTCTACCACTTCGTGGCTGAGTTGCTGTGGTTCCTAAACCCTTCCACTTTGCAATAATACCACTTACAGTTGATCATGGAATATCTAAGATTGAAGAAATTGACTTGACGGTGGCATACTATTACAGTACGCTCGAGTTCAGTGAGCTCTTTAGAAGGTTGTTACAAATGTTTGTAAAGGCAGACTGCATGGCTAGGTGCTTGATTTTATACACCTGTGGCAATGGGACTGAATGAAACACCTGAATTCAATGATTAAGAGGGGTGGCCCAATACTTTTGTCCATATTGTGTATATTACCAGTTGTCCTTCGGTAGTGTTTGTTTATTTTAAAAAAGCAGGATATTATTAGCCTGCATTGCTACAATAGGAGAAATCTGTAGCCTTTGAGCGGGGCATAACTGCTAGTGAGCAATTGGAAAGTGCGTCAGAGACAAAGGCCATGCTAGTTTTTAAGTGATGAAACGGTCCTGAAGATGGTGTCAGGTTATGAATATGTAAGAAACGATGGTCGGTAAGGTTGAGCTTTCGACGAACCTTTGGCGCAGCACTGGTCCGGTCCACAAGGGGATCCCTTAAACCCGAGGGGCACAGTCAGTAAAGGAGCTCATCCGAGTGTAGGCTGCAGTACCGTAAACCCGAGGGGCACAGTCAGTAAAGGAGCTCATCCGAGTGTAGGCTGCAGTACCGTAAACCCGAGGGGCTCAGTTGGTAAAGGAGCTCGTCCGAGTATAGGCTACAGTCCTGTAAACCCGAGGGGCACAGTCAGTAAAGGAGCTCGTCCGAGTATAGGCTACAGTCCTGTAAACCCGAGGGGCACAGTCAGTAAAGGAGCTCATCCGAGTATAGGCTGCAGTCCTGTAAACCCGAGGGGCACAGTCGGTAAAGGAGCTCGTCCAAGTGTAGGCTACAGTCCTGTAAACCCGAGAGGCACAGTCAGTAAAGGAGCTCATCCGAGTGTAGGCTGCAGTCCCTTAAACCCGAGGGGCTCAGTTGGTAAAGGAGCTCATCCGAGTGTAGGCTGCAATCCCCTGATCCCGAGGGGCTCAGTTGGTAAAGGAGCATGTTCAAGTGTAGGCTGGCTCAGGAAGGGCAGTGTGATTTATCTCGTTTAGTTACACTTTAGGATAACAGATATGCATGTAAAATATGTGTAAATTCAAAATAATGTATTTATGAGAAGCTGAATTAAACTATCACTGTTGTTCAGTTGGTTCAAATTGTTATGATCTCTCCCCAATAACTCAGCAATGAAATCAGCTTTATAATGAAAAGTATCTCTGGTTTAAAGGGTTATTGGAGCAATAATCCTTTCAGTGTAAAGCAGCATATCAGCACAGTGCCACTTTAAACACAGATATCATACAGCTTAATCCTAGGGATGATTGAGCATATTATTCTGGATGAATCTTCAGTTATTTTAATCTGACGATACGCAGTTGGTAAAGCATTTGGTAAACTTTATTTATTTAGTGTCTATAGCACACTGTGACAAAGATACAGCAGCAGTACCCTGGAGCTCACAGCAATGTACTATAAGCAGCACATCACCCCAAAGATAGATTTTTCTAGCCAAATATATTTTTTTGATGATTCAAAGTTCCAAGCAGCACATCCAGGCATAGTGTGCCTTGTTAGCATCCAGAAATCATATGACCATATGAATTGAATAATAAGTTTTCTGGGCACAGATGCACTGATTAGCTGAGGGTGAAACCCTTGTGGTGTTAATGGTACCTCTAAAAAGGTCTGATGCCGGTCAAGTTTCAGACTGAACCCATATGGTCTTCAACATCTTCCAAAGCCTGGTGCTTCATTCCCCCTTTATCCTCATCGATTGCATGAAAGCATGTCCATTTCATCAATATTTCACACCCGCCATGACTGCATTACTGTATTAATCACCTCAAGGACAAAAAAAAAACAGTATTGATTATACACTACCAGAGATAGATTTACGGACTCTGTGCGGTATATTTCTTTTTACAGTGCAGTCATTTCCAAGGCTGTCCTGCAGTATTGAAAAGTGTCATCTAGTGCAAATTTATAAGTTTGCACAACTTGCCAAGGAGTCCTAAATCCTTTCCAGCTAGAGTTCTCTCGTTTCTACAGTGATGGAGTTTCTCACATTCTCTTGTTTCCAGGGAGATGGAGTTGCTCATGGACGGTTTGACTCAGCACCGGCAGGAATCAATAGAGGTCAGGTGAAAAAACAGATACATTTCCTACACAGGTTGGTGCTTTCAAATTCAACCTTATTGAAGTGCCCCCCTCGTCTTTGCTTAGATATGCAATGCATTTACATATTTGCCTCAAAACTTCAGCTCGGAAATCTATTAAATAGCATTTCACAAACAGCGCACACGATCCTGATGAGAATACCCACCAAGTATCATTAGTGTCTAAACAGAAAAAATAAACCAGGTGAAATGTTCATGCTGCATGCTTGAGGGTAAGTCAATTTTTATCATTGGGCATGATTTGCAGATCACTGCCATTTAAACGGAGGAATGCCTACTTTCTTTATCATCTTAGCATATGAGCGGTATCCATACTTATCAAATCAGATGCAAAATCGGTGCTTGACAGCTGTAGATGCAATGGCTGCCAAGTCACCGGCTTTGAAAGCCTGTTCTCGAGAGCACCCGTGGTTCATGGTGGCATTGTTTGTTCACTGTTGTCATGTCCTGTCACTGCTAGTATCTGCACAAGAATGCAAACGCAGCAGGGTTTGAAGTATTCTAGCACGGTAATGTTGGTGGTTGCCTTTGCGGCTCGAGCTTGCGGCTGAAACACGCGACACATTAGAAACAGCATAGAATACTCATCGAGTTCTTGTCTAATTCTTATTATCTGCGTCCGCAGTTCTGGCACCTGGCCACTTGGAATCTGATCCTTTGAGAGAGTAGGAGCCAAGCGGTGCTCGGAGTCACGTGCTTAACATCCAAACGCCGGAGGAGTCGATAACAGCGATAGAGGCTGACGTGGCTCCGGGGGACACAACTAATCACTGATGAAATTGAGAGATAATGGTTCGGCCACAGAGTCAGCACGGCTTGACATTTTCAGTCGGAATTGGATATTGACCGAGAAGGAACTCCCTTCAAGGGCTGGAAATAGTGGATAGTCCGACACTATACACCTGTTGCTCATTTAGATTCTCCAGATTTATCATCATCACAAGAATTCTATTCAATGTGCTTCTCCATCTGGGTTGGGGGGGGATTACGTTTAAGCTTTTTCAAAGATTGCTATCGAGAAGACTGCCCCACTGGAAACAGCGCGGCCGATCCTCTCCAGCGAGTTGAGAAAGGAGGGGTTGGCTGAGCAAATGAAAAAGACATTTCACTACAGCTAAACGCTACTAGTCCGTCACCCAATTATTGCAGAATTTTTCAAATTCACTGACAAATCAAACCAAAATTCATATGCTAATGAGAAGGCGTGTTAACGCGAGACAAGCGTTGATGTGTTCATTTCAGAGAAGTTGCAGGAGGCCCTTGCACCATCGGGGTCCGTGCCACGGATTACATCTCTGTGCTATTCACATTGCAGCCCAGGCATGTCTGCGACAGGGCTGATATGATGTAACAGCATGTTGTTATTTTGTCCCTGTCCGCCCGCCCTCCCTCTCTCCCACGGCCCCTGACTCCGCCGTTCTGAGCCCTGCGGAGAAGCGGCGGTCATTGCGCCGGTGATTGTGCATCTGCGCGCTGCTCCGTGGGGCGAGGGGAGGGGCCCTCTTTCCACGCTGGGGTGGAAGATTAGCGTTTCACTGACAAATCCCTAATCTCAAGTGACAAAATCATTTGCCGTGTATTGCGCAACAGAGATGTGCACCTCTCTGATAAGGAGAGGCAATCAGTGGAACCCCGTTCCACAGAATTTTCGCTCTAATCGGGTCTTTTTGGTCCATACTGTTTCTCCGCAAATCAACCACGTTAATAAAATGTCTTACAGGGTGGTTTAAAAAAAAACGGTTATCTTCCCTTTTAACAAAAACAATGTGGTTAAAACACAGGTGGAGCAGGTGATTCCTTTCCTACTGTGTTACGAAGCTATTTGTATTGGCTGAAGCGTTTTTATTGCCTTTTTCCCTAATGTCTGCCTTTTTTTTGCCTGTCTTCTGTGGTTGATAAATAGAGGACAAGGTCATGTAGACAGGGGCCTGGCTCATATCAGAGCCAGTCGTACATTTACATTTTTACATTTATATTAGTTCACGCTGCGTGGACATACTGTGCTCCATGATAAATTATTGCTCATGCCCGTGATTGTATTTGCAGATGAAAAAAAATAATAAAAAAGACGTAGACAAACAGAATTTGACATTTACGCTCTGGCTAATGTGCAACGGGATGAAACTCACTGGTCTTTCCGAGGCTCAAATCTCATGACACCGAAGCGGTTTGTTTTTCATTGCCGAAATAAAGGGGAGAGAGGCAAAGGGATCCTTCCTTGACTCGGGGAGGTTTGAAATCCTCTGCAGTGATTCCAGAGCCCCAGCTTTGAAAACGTGTGATTTTGTAGCTCCTATTCAGGGTTCTGCCAACCCACACTCTCCTGCATAAATCCAGAGCTCAAAGATGTTCTCATTGACCATTTCCATATGGAAATACATATTTTAAAATTTGATACATTTTTTTTATATGCACAAAGTAATTGGGAATCTATGTGAGAGGATTCACTTTCTTTGGATCAAGACAATCAGAAGACATATAGCTCATTCCAAAATGGCAGACTAAGTAAATCAATGCCCGGTGTAATTGAGCGCACATCTCCCTCTGTCTGCAGGACTAACAGAAGGTCAGTCACAGAGGCGTGCTAATCGGTGGCTCTGTGACTCGGAGGCAGGCCCGGTGTGACACCGCTGCCCTTCGTGATGACTGATGGGGCAAAAAAGCAGCTCTGGGTAAAACAGCCTGGATCAGGTGCAAATCTAACCCAGTCTCCATCTGGTTTCCCCCAGTTTACTGTAACAGCTCAGCATGGTGAAATCTGCAAATGCACGTTTTTTTTTTTTTTTTTTCCTCAAGTAGCTTTTTGAGCAGGAACCCTCTAAAATAATGAAGCCCCCCCAGTCCAAATAGTCTAAGGAAATAACTTGATACTCTTCTTGCCATCTCAATAAAGATTCACAGTAGGTTTAATTCTACGGGAATAGATGACAATAAGTTAAACATTGGGTGAATGGCTCCATAATGATGTCAACCAGGGTTGACCTGGCATTGCTTTGTAAACATCACAGCGTGGACATTGGCTGAAGAATGCCCTTAGGCTGATATTTCTTATTAAAGATCTTTTTTTTTAAATGTTCTCATGATAGCGGCAAATACTTAAGATCGATGTTTAACCCAGCAGAACAAAAGCAGCAGCTGGGGAAAGAAATTGATGAAGAGGGAAGAAGTAGTCTTTTATGTTCTCTGGAGCGTCGTCCATAAAATAGGTTTTGAGGGGAAAAGTATACACGCACGGAGGGGGATCTTGCAGTAGAATCCTCTTATGATGGTAGGTACAGTCTTTCTCATCTCTGGCTCTGAAATTTTCCACAAATGGAATCTGCTTGTTTTTTTTATTTATTTATATACATTGCAGGCCTGAACTTCTCCACATTCTCCAAGTCAGAGACTTTTGTTTTCAGAAGTCTCAGAACATAAGTGAAGTATACTTTCCTCTATTTGGGACAGTTATGTTCGAGTTAAAAACGTATTTAAATGTGCTATTATCTTGTGCTCTCACATTTTGCGGACAAATAGCATGAAAAGAAGGGAGGGGGCGACTAAAGGGTCATACTTTTTTGGTATAGAAACTAGCGTTTCTACACAGTGCTGCCACTTTCACCAAGTGTGGCTTAACAATGCCACAGTCACAATCTCCTTTGCACACAGTATTGTTTCTATGGAAACAATACAAAGGTGCTTTGGGTATTTGGGTAAGATCTTGGCTCGCTGTTACCACAGCTGACTGGTTTCATCACAGTATAGAGCCACCTAGTTTATTTATGCCAGTGGTTTTAAACCCAACTTCATTTCCAGGGATCGAGCCTCCTAGTCTGTTTCTAGCTACGCGATCTGTATGCTGTCAAATAGTCTAACACCAGTTGTGCTGCTGATATACAAGCATAAGTGGAATTGTACAATTTGATATAATCATCTTCTACACTGTATTTCTAAAATGCAAATGAGGATAGCATGGTATTTTATCGTGGTGCTGTACATAACCTCAGGTAAAGTATTTTTCATGATAAGCACAATGTCCTCTGTTGCAAAAGTAAACTCTCCCATTTTTCATTATTGCTGTGTTCGGTATTTTAAGATCAAAATCTGCTGACCAAAACTAACTCACACGTAACAATCTGATCCGGTAAGGAACATATCTAAATATACGCATTTTTTGCCATAAATACTGAGAAGGGAAGATCTAAGATTTCCTATTTCACTGACGACTATTTGGTAGCGTGTCAGCTCAAAAAAATGTTAGATAAACACAGGTACAAAACTACAAAATGACGTGCTGCCTTCACTGTGGCATCCATTCAATATACAATATGCCAACAGTTTTAAATACCGAGCTGCCTTCACTGGTATACATACACTATACACTATTCCAACAGTTTAAAAACCGAGCTGCCTTCACTGTAGTATACATACAATATACACTATGCCAACAGTTTAAAAACCGAGCTGCCTTCACTTTAGTATCCATTCAATATACACTATTCCAACAGGTTAAAAACCGAGCTGCCTTCACTGTAGTATACATACAATATACAATATTCCAACAGTTTAAAAACCGAGCTGCCTTCACTGTGGTATCCATTCAATATACACTATTCCAACAGTTTAAAAACCGAGCTGCCTTTACTGTAGTATACATACAATATACAATATGCCAACAGTTTAAAAACCGAGCTGCCTTCACTGTAGTATACATACACTATACACTATGCCAAAAGTTTTATATA
>JAOVYW010062342.1:8350-49353 GCA_025775045.1 Hiodon tergisus
GAGAGAGAGAGAGAGAATGTGCATATGGGCAGAACATGCGAGTGTGCGCAGTTGTCTGTGAGTCTTCTCCTACCAATGCACGGGCTGAACCGGTGTGTGTGTGTGTGTTTCTGAGTGAGTCCACCCTTACCAATGCACGGGCTGAACCTGTGTGTTTCTGAGAGAGTCCACCCTTACCAATGCACGGGCTGAACCTGTTTGTGTGTGTTTGAGAGAGTCCACCCTTACCAATGCACGGCCTGAACCTGTGTGTGTCCACCCATGCCAATAAACAGGCTGTACCATTTGTGTGCGAGTGTGCCCATGCCCAGCCACTCAGCCACACCTGTGTTGGGGTGATGTGGCTGATGTCCTCAGAGGCAAGCTGCTTAAGGAGAGTGGTCTTGCCGCCATTGTCCAGGCCCAGCAGTAAGATCCGAACCTCCTGGTCTGGAGCACTCTTCAGCTTACGCAGGATCGACAGCAAACCCTACAATTGCAGACAGTTTTTGTGTCACAGCAGTCCCTCTCCATCAAAGTACGCACATACACACACAAAATACTTTTGGAAGGACTAAATGTGATAATCACCCTTAATACGTTAAAATAATGTTACTGATATTATCCTAAAACTCTATTGCCATGTAATCTGTTAAATCAATAATAGATGTTACAAAAAAAACAAAACAAAAAAACCTTCGGTCCAAAGCCTGAATCTTAGCTGAGATTCATTGGTTGAGGGTACACTGCGAGTCACGGTTTTTGGTAACCAAAACAAAAATTAAGAAGCTATGAAGACTCAAAGCAAAAACACACCCGTTGTTATTTCAAACGATCTTTCAATCTTCTGTCAATACTTAAAACGCAAACTAAACACTACACTATCGCAACCTGCTATTCCACTCATTTATTTCCTAATGGCAGCATATTTGCATCGCCTGCTTCTTAGTAACATTGCGAGCCAGACTCCTCAGGCCATGAACACAGATAAGATGCCGCGAGATTAGAGCGAAAATAATTAGGCTAATCAAGTTATGTAAACAGATAACCAACTAACGTTTTCTCGTTATTCCCTCCCATTCTACTAACGAAAAACATGTAAAGCTACTATTTTGCTTTACCATTTGTAACTAGCTGGTTTTTAATCCGTTTGATGGATGGATTTTCCGCGAATCATTCTCCCCCCCCCCTTTACTTAATCCGACTGATTAAAATTTTCTACATTAGACCCACATTTTGGGCGTCACCCACACAGTAAATCACATTGCAGAGGTTTTCTCGAATGGAATATCTATAGCTATATCTATAGCCAATTAAACAGCACAACATTGACTCACCATGTTCCCACTTTATTTCCAGAAGACGCCGCTAAGGGTTACTGAAGAGCAGTGACGCTATACACAAAATTGCTTACACGGCGCGGCAGGCGTAGTTGAGCACACATTTTGCTGACGCGTGATTAAAAACAAGTTATTGCCATCTTCCTCAGTGGCACTTTATAAAGATGTTTTTCCTTTTTTTATCATGTCCGAATTTATTGTTTGTGTACAAGTACACAGCTGCGATTTTAATAGTTGTTCGTTTGCGATATACGCGATATCGGTTAAAGTACATTTACAGGGTACTTTTTATCAATTTAGAACACAACAATAAAAATAAAGGCCGTAACGGTAAATTGTCACCATTCTCTCAGATCAGATAATAGCTACGGGTGTGCTTAATTTTTTAAATTCCAGTAATTATAACGTAACCACCCAATTCAATAATCTAAGCGTAAAGCGCAGGGGAGCTGCCCCCTAAGTTTTATTGGAAGAATAAGTGCCACGTGCGCCTGCCCCACTTATCCGGCCGTGCAGGTTCTGAAGTACCACTCGCAGAACTGTAAATTCACTGATCTACCAGTTTGGATCCTGTTCTAAGCTAACAGAAAGGTACTGTATAAAGTTTACAGCATTGCACACTTTTAATTTCGCTATTAAAAATCGGAAATTATAAATGAATGCGGCCGGACGGTAGAAATGTAGCTAACCAATTAGCTTTGAGATTCGTGGCACCTGCGGGGCATTCTTGCCGTCGGTGGATTGGAAGTTTTAAATGCCCTATCAGCTTGTTGTCATTCTATTTTAAAAGTTTTTGATTTAAATGCAATGTCTTGCATTTGACCCGAAAACACAATAGAGGACACAAGCAACAGATTAGTCTTAGTTTGGAGAATTCTGTCTCGGTGTATGGTTAAACTGTGGCACCGTGTGGAAAGTGGTAACATTTTTGATAACTCTTGTAACATTTTCTGTTTACTTGGTGTCTTTAGTCTGTAATTGTTTTACAACGTTAAAATGTTTATTTTGCTAAGTTATAGTAAAAGGTTAGTTTCTTTATATCTTAATATGTTTAATTGACAAGAAGATGGTTCCCTTTGACCACGGAATTTCAACAATAATGAAATCATCTTTTTACATTGGTGTCAAAAGTTAAACAAAAATGAACCCTGTCAAAAACCCTCATTAGGTCTTCAATTAATATGTGTGGGTTTTGTGGAGGTTTGGCTTTCATCAAAGCATGACCCCAATAAACCAATAAATCTAAAATTTGCCGAAATTAATGTGTATGTATCAGGTTTTTTGTTTTTTCATCTTGGAAAAAAAGGCTATGAATTTATTATATGCTGTAATCCTGGCAATGCTATTTCCGGGGGGGTGGGGTTAGAACCACCTGCCTATCTAAGGGGTGAGCGAGAATCCTGTTAAAATTTAACCATTATGGGCCTCAAACTTCAGTCTTCACCAGTAGCAGGGTCTGCTTATTTTAAAAGTTACACCAGCAAATGGATTAAGATAACTTATCTAAACAATGAGTACCTTTAAACAATAAAGTAATGTACTGCTAAAACATCCCCCATGGACTACAGTTTGTGATCCCCGCTTAAAGTTGAATTTAAACATGATATCAAAAATGTGAAGGAAAAAGACCTTGCTGTTTTTAGGAAGGCAAAATAATTATTTGCATATCGGCATATTTACTGACCGTGCACCTGGAAGTCAAGGCCAGAACAGTGTGAACCCCGACCAGGAACCGACGGGATGCTTTATAGTGCACCTTGAAGTAAAGGAAGCTATAATAACTGCATGACAGGACCTGTTCTATGAAGGAAAAGAATACGTGAATAAACGGATATTGTTTCTCTTATTCCCAGGATCTTTTAGGGGAGAACCACTTAATGAAGTCATTGCTGCCAGCATTGCAAATTTGTATTTATTAAATTTTTCAGTACTTAGAAAATATGTAAGTGGATCAATTTTTTGTCTGTCTGTCTCTGGTGTCCTCTTGGGCATTAACTATCAGTGTCATTTTATGATTGTTGGTGATTTAAAAAAAATTATACATTTCTCCTTTGGGACAGCACAGGCCGGGGCGAAATGGACCTGAGCAGCTTTGACATTGACGCCCCTCGCTGGGATCAGGCTACTTTTGTGGGGCGCCTCAAGCACTTTTTCAACATCACAGACTGTCGCACCGCCCTGCTACCCGACAGCAAGCTGGATGAGGCCAAAGTGCTCGTGGACAGCTACAGGTGTGGCACCTCCCCCACAGCTCACAGATTCACACGCAGAGCTTCTCCTTCCGGTTACCTGTCTGTTCACACGCAGAGCTTCTCCTTCTGGTTACCTGTCTGTTCACACGCAGAGCTTCTCCTTCCGGTTACCTGTCTGTTCACACGCAGAGCTTCTCCTTCCGGTTACCTGTCTGTTCACACGCAGAGCTTCTCCTTCCAGCCACCTGTCAGTCGTCACTCTGTCATGCAGCATGGAGAAAGGAGCAGTCTGAATGTTCTCTCTGGCCTCAGACAGCGCAAGCGTGCCTTTATTTACTCATACTTTAACTGTTCTTTGTGGGAGGGGTTCTCATCCATTTAATCTTGGCTCACAAAGGGGGGTGGAGGGGGGGGACAGTGTTCAAATTCATAGTTCTTCTATAGACAAATTTTCAATCACAGAAGACGTCCTTGGTGAGAAAAATTGAAGGGGGCAGATACTGTAGTACTTTATTTCTACATTCTTAACTTACTGTAGAATTTCACATAAGCAACCACTCATCATTTACCTCTACTTGAGGTTTCTCTGAATGGAAGCTTCTACTTTCACATTTCTTCTATTTGTACTTTATTTTTATTAAACGATAACATTCACCTTGTGGAAACAGGTAGCGTAGTGTGTGTAGTTAGAACCATTGCACCAAGAAAGATATTATTATTATTATTATTATTATTAATTGGAGCTGAGTGGTTAAGTTAGTGAAGATACTTTACCGAGGGCAGACTGAGGGCTTCTCTCAGCTCGTTGCTAACTACCTAATTAGCTGAGATACACTGGGGCTAAAAAAAACTAAAATGATTGCCGATTCCAAATTTATCAAATAAATAAATAATGGTTGCAACTGCCGCTAGCCTGCTGATGCTACGCCCACAGGGTGCTGGTATGGGAGGTTTGTCCTGACTGTTCTCATGTTCCTCAGAGCAGGCTCTGTGCCCCCGGGCACCACCCAAGAGCAGCTCCACTACGCCAAGAAGCTGTATGACTCGGCCTTCCACCCGGACACGGGTGACCGCATGAACATGATTGGCAGGATGTCCTTCCAGGTGCCTGGCGGGATGGCCATCACCGGCTTCATGCTGCAGTTCTACAGGTGAGCCGGCGGGAGAGTCCTGGCGCACCCTGCCTCAAAGCCCATGGGGGTTTACATGGTATCTCTCCCAAATATCCATGGTGGGGAGAGCCGTCCATAGTGAAGCTCTTCTCTCCCTCTCTGATGCAGAACGGTGCCAGCTGTGGTATTCTGGCAGTGGGTCAACCAGTCCTTCAACGCCCTGGTAAACTACACAAACCGCAATGCTGCCTCTCCCATCACACCCAAGTAATCCTTGCCATTTGGAGCATCTTTTTTGGCTGTCTTTAATTGGTAACATTGAAGACTAAGACGATCGATGAACAAGTTCCAGAACCATGCCCTCCCCTCCCCTGCATGTGTAGTTTGAAAGATCTGCATTGTAAATTGACCGGTTATGAAGAGAATTCAATTACAAAATGGAGCCAGACCTCTCCTAACTGGGTCTGTGCCATTTGTCTGCACGTCTAAGGGAAACATAGGGGCTGTTTGAAATGTGTGGTTACCGTCTCTCTCTTTCTCTCTCTCTCAGGCAGATTGGGGTGGCCTATGCAACCGCCACCAGCACGGCGCTGGCAACAGCCGTGGGACTTAATCTCTACACCAAGGTGCCTTATGGTCACAGTCGATGACCCCTTTCATGTCCCAACATCGTCACTCAGTGATCCGATCTTCCTGATCATTTGGTCGTGACACAAGTTAATGTTCCTACCCAAATATAAAATGTAGGGGCTACATAAATAAGATGCTTTAATATATTGGCTAAGGTGTGGGATTGAAAATTCATACCAAAATACTGATGTCATTTTGTTCAGAATCAGCATTGTAGGTTTGTCATGGGATATGGAAATCTACTATGTTTTTAGTGCAACTTCAATCGATGGCTTTAAGCAATGGCACTCTAAGACCAAGGTTCAAGAATCCACTCCGTGCCACTTCCTGTTCCGTCAGTCTGCATCTCAAGGTCTCTCACGCCAAGGTCTGTCCACAGAAAGCTCCTCCACTTGTGGCTCGTTGGGTGCCCTTTGCCGCTGTCGCTGCAGCCAACTGTGTGAACATCCCCATGATGAGGCAACAGTGAGTCGATGTTCTGATTCGCCAGTGACAATGGGGCCAGGCAGGGTGGGGAGATGGTACGAGATTGGTAGGAAAGCCTAGCACCCTCTGGAAGATTTAGAGGCAGGAACTCATTGGCATGTTTTCTTTATCAGAAAGACAAAATGGTTACTCTTCAAGGAAGATCTGCTCATATGCTTATTGAAGTGTGAAGTATTATTGATTTGATTATTTCTATAGAGATTTCCTTTCATACTAAATAAATTGTCCAACGTTTGCTGTTGAGCGTTATACTAGCCACTGTGGCGGGTTTGGTTCCGGTCATCATCCCAGGCTTTTTTCCAACTGGTACGACTCTCTTTCTGTCTTTTATTATCTCTCCTTTTATTCCCCTCTAGGGAAATCCTGAATGGGATCGCCGTCACAGATGAGAACGGGAATAAGCTGGGATACTCCCAGGTAAGGATTGCACTAGATGATGAGGAAGGCTGGAGCTGCATTACCTTAACTGCGGCTCCATCCGGGTAGCATGTGAAGTGGCAAGCCCTTCTTTGGTCCACAAAATCTTAGCGTTCCCTCACCGTTTCGCTGTCTCTCACTGTTACAGAAAGCAGCCGTCAAGGGTATCACCCAGGTGGTGATTTCTCGCGTCACCATGGCAGCACCTGGCATGAGTAAGAGACCATATCTCCTAGGGGAGCCTAATGCTGGAACAAAGCATCCCCATCCCCAACCTACCCCAACCAACCCCACCCCAGCTCTAATTGCATCCTTCCATTTGCTACACTGTCTGCATTTCCATCCTGGAATCATCCAGTGTGGGGCGTTGATATCTAATTAAGTATCAAAAGCTACCAATAATCAACTTGCAGACTAAGTTATATAAAAAAATTTTAACTGAAAGGTGAAACATTGGTGGGAATCTTGACTCCAGCTGTGTATTCCCCATGCCAAACATTGCTTCTGTCTTGTCTCCCTTCACAGTTATCCTCCCCATCATCATGCAGAGGCTGGAGAAATACAGATTCATGCAGGTGGGTTTTTTTATTATATTGAAGCAAGGCTGAGAATTTGCACCCGGAGGATGCCGTGTCATGTTATCCACAGTAAGAAAGATGGCTAGACCAAAGGGAGTTTAGAACATGAATCGACACCAAAGCCCCCTGTTAGGCCTGTCAGTCTGGCTTCTTCCCCAGCTAGCCCTGGAGTGGGCCCCCTGACATGGCCTACTGGTGTGTGCAAGACTCAGGCAGGCCTCCCAAGATCCATGATGTCAAGGAGCCAGTAAACGAATGACGGGCAGTGCTGATGAGGGCTATAGTGGAGGTGCAACAAGAGACCTTGTATTCTCTGGTTATTGCCTCCTGCTTAAAAGCCCCACTCGTGAATTAGGTCACTACCGGCTCCCCACACAACATCAAAACTAGGGACTGTAACGTTTGTGGTTTTTTACATTACATTACATTTTACATTCACACCTGATGTGTCAGAAAGGTTGCGGTTAAAAAACACAATTAGCCATAACCTGTGCACTGATCAAATTTTCCACAAAGTGTATGGAAAAAAAAAAATGTCCCCAGTATTAATTTAGCTTTGTTTGACAGAGGATCACCTTCCTCCACGGACCATTGCAAGTGATGATGGTGGGAGTGTTGTAAGTAAAAGGCCGCCAGCTTGATCATTGGTTTTCCTCAAACAGAAACTGAAAGTACTGAAAGCTTTTCTCATAGAATGTGTCCAGCCAGGGTAGGCATGCAACTTTAGCATTCCCACTGCAGGGCACACTGCAGGGCACACTGCAGGGCCAGTTCCTGGCTAACTTGTGTAGCTTGACTTTTATTTGTTTGACTTCAGTCCTGCTTTCACACTTCCTGCCACACAACCCTCTGGTTGTTTGCACTTCCTGTATTGTGCCTTGGTGGCTCCGCGGGACATTCAGGACAGCTAAATAAACATTAAGCGTAGCTGGGACTACTTGTGCTGTTCAGTTGCAGATCCTCCCTTAAGGATCAGAGTGACATAGCAGTAAGCCATTCCGTAGTTTAGCAACCCATGGTTACAGATTCATCGTCTTTCACAGGCACCCAATGCTAAAGTGACCGGCTCCTAAACATAAGAAAATAAATAAAAATTTGTCACTAGTTGGGGGTCTTGAGGGGGATTGACCTGTTTTGTTATTTTTCTCTTTTTCTTTCAAATCTCCTTCTCACTCTTTGTCTGTTGCTGCCTTTCGAACTACTACGTCAACAAAAATGAAAATAAATCACCCTTAATCTTTTTTTTTAGCCTTGTCTTCATGGTGCCTGCAGCCTGCTCACTGTTTCCCCAGAGATGGTAAGAACTCAAATGTCATCACACATTTATTTTTTTGTTTTACACATTAGTGATGTTGCTTTCCTTCAGTTTGGGTAAATGCCCCCCCTTTGCTTTTCAGCTCCATGGCCGTTTCCAAACTGGAGACTGAGCTGAGGGACTCCATCGTCTCTCAGTGTGGAGAAGATGTACAATATGTGTACTTCAATAAGGGGCTGTGAATCCGTCTGGACATATCCCTTTCCTAGCAGGCCAGACAGGATACAACCCGCCCCCTCCATGAATGTGGCCAATCCAGAGGTGTCCCCAGCGAGGACGGTCCAATGGAAGCTTCTGAGATTCAACTGACCCCACCTTACCATGTTTTTATGACTGTATTTCCATTTCAAAGGAATCTACCTGACTGTGGGTAATTTTAAAACCTAAGCGTGTGTGTGTGTGTATATATGTATGTGTAGATGGAGATACATATTTATATATATATATATATATATATACACACACAAATATGATAAATACATACATACATTCACACACACCATATGTGTAAGTACTCTTATTTAAAATGGGATGTAAGCCACAGTAGGATTACCTGAAGTCTGTTTGATCTTTGTTTCTCGCTAAGGTCAGATGTATATAATACATGGGATGTCTTTTGTGTGTATCATGCTGTTGCAAAGCCAGGAAAATGGAAATTACTGGAAAGAGGTAGTAGCTGAAATTGATCAAGGCAGTCAGCTGGGTCTCATGGGCTCCCTCCAGTGGCTCTTTTGGACATCTGCTGGCTGAGACTAGACTGGGAGAAGCAGATATTTTTCGTAATTAAAAAAAAATCTGATCGTAAATCTAATAAAATGTCTCCTTGTCATTGATTTAAAAAAACATAAAATCACATTAGACACTGACAATTTAAAACATTTATCCAGACCTTTATACATGTAAAGTGAATCCTCGATAAACCAGACTGCCACGTTATTGTAAATGGAGAACAAATAGACCATAAAGTAAAAATTATTATTTTAAGTAATAAACATTTAGGCCAACCGGGAGCGGATGGAAAATGCCTGAATTCACTTGAACAACAGGCTCAATTACTCTTCTTTTCCTTGTATTTGGTACAACATTACATTTTTGGGGGGTTGCACATTCACTCTAGTCATCATTACTGTTTTCACTCATCAATTAAAAGGCATGAGTGGTCATAAGTGGGGAGAGCAAGACCACTCATAATCTTAGGGTACGCAGTAGACATGAATGATCTTTTTGAGATATCATAGTTAAAACACATACAGGAAGTATTAATAGTTTTTTTGTGTGTGGCTGCAACACTGACCTGTGGCTGAAAGCTTTTCCATAAAACACCAATGGTGACAGATTGAGCGCAAGTGAGATTGTTGTTTTAGAATTTTCTATTTTAATCATCTACAGAAGTTGGAATCAATACTGATTGGGCCAACAGTAGCAGAGTGCTGGTTTGTAGGGGAGGCCTAAATATGTCGTTTCCATGATATTTGGAAAACATCTGACAAACTGCATACGTAAATTGAATATATTGGTTTTGGAAGTGTGGTCAGGCTGAGGGTGACTGCTGTCAAGCTTAAATATGGAATATGAAAAAGATCACAAACCAGAGAGGGTAAATCTGAAGGGACTGAGACTAGCGATGCCTTTTCACATAAACTGGATGGACTTCTGGCGTTTGCTGTGACTGAAATAATCAGGACACCTTATAAAACAGTTGTGGGCAGTTGCAGTGGATGTGTCATTCAGAGGTCCAAAAGTAGTGTGCATTTAAAGAGGAAGACATGAAAGTTATGTTTAGTGTTCTGCTTTCTTTTTTACTTTTAGTTCAGTAGTACACATCATTTGATCCAGAGATGAATATGCCATCATAAAGAAGATCAATTTAACATCGCATCTCCACCTGCTGCTTTCCTTCTTATATGTGGAAGAGGAGTTTTGTTTGATATGCTTGCCATCTCACGACTGTGTTTCACTTGTCTCCTTAAAGCGCCATAAGATAACTTTGGTTATTTTATTTTTATGGCTGTCTACAAGCATCCCTCCCCAGGTGATTTCAACAAACCAGAGAGAGAAACATTTCCTTTATGAATAAAACAGATATTTTAAAAAGAAAAGAAAAAAGGATTGTAATGTCACTCAAGTTAACATTTCTACATAATGATAATGTCAACTGATACTTCATGCATCACTTGAGGACTGACTGGATAGCTAAGAAACCTCCCTCGGATAGAGCTCGTAAGGCAAACAGGCACAGCCTGTTTTTGTAACAATACCTGCATTACTCATTCAAGTTAAACCAGTGGCTATAGATACTCTGAAATTGATTTAAATACCCCTTCCTTTGAGGAAGGAAGGAAAACGCTCCTTTTACAAGGTTCTGATTTGTGTACGTGACGTGTTTTGCTGTGTTCTAACTGCCTTTCTAACGGGCCTTTCTTTTCTTTATATTTCCATAACACTGGTGTTTCTTATTTTCTACAGAATGTCCCCATTGTATTTTCACATCTTTGTAAGTAATGATGATAAAGCAGCGTCCTGAAAGGTACTTTATCACAGGGGCAAGTGAAAAATTACATTGCTGTTTCAATGAAAAAACCTAGTCGAGCCACACATTTTTTGTGAAGTACAGTTTTCTGGAGTGGGTTTTGGAGGTTGACAGCAATGGCGACAGCAGAGATTGATTGGAGATAATTGTCATTGGAATACAACAAATTCTGCAGGCCTCAGATTCAGATCCAGAGTTTCCTGTACTCATGCATACGTACGTATGTGTGTGTGTATATACACCATACATATACTAAATTCTAACAAGATGCCGAATCTAACAAGATATATACAAATATATACGTACATACACACATGCTGATGAGCCAAAACATTATGACCATTCACAGGTGAAGCGAATGACGTTGACCATCTCCTAACAAGGGCACATGTCAAGGTCTGGGTTGATTAGACGGTCAGCGAACAATCAGTTTGCCTGGTCCGTTAAGTCCCGTTTTCTTTTACATCATGTGGAGGGCCATGTACGTGTGCGCCGTTTACCTAGGGAGGTGACGACACCAGGATACACTGTGGGATGATGACAAGCCAGTGGAGGGAGTGTGATGCTCGGGGCAATTTTCTCATGGGAAACCTTGGGTCTTGCCATTCATGTGGATGGTACTTGCCACCTACCTACACGTGCCACCTACCTAAACATTGTTGCAGACCAGGCACACATTTCATGGCAGTGGTATTCCCTGATGGCAGTGGCCTCTTTCAGCAGGATGATGTGCCCTGCCACGCGCACACATTGTTCGGGACTGGTTTGAGGGACATGATGAAGAGTTCAAGGTGTTGCCCTGGAGTCCAAATTCCCCAGATCTCAATCTGATTGAGCTTCTGTGGGATGTGCTGGACCAACAAGTCTGATCCATGGAGACCCCACCTTGCAACTTACAGGACTTGGATCTGCTGCTAACGTCTTGGTGCCAGATACCACAGGATACCTTCAGGGCTCCATCCACTCATACTTAATTTCTAACAAGATGCCCAAGCCCTACTGATGTGAACCCTCCCCACAGCATGATGCAACCATCGGCAAACTTCACTATAGGAATGGTGTGTCTTGAGGCATGGGCGGTATTAGGTTTGCGCCTTGTGGCCTTGTGGCCTTTTCCCATATTTTTTGTACCCCTTTCCTAATCTATTCATTTGTAGGACAATCGTAAGTTAATTGCGTCCTTGTTTAATTTTCTTTCACCTATGTAAACTGGGAGCTTCCACAGCAGGATATAAGGTCGAATATAAGCAAGCAATTTAAATCTTTAAAAATTTTCTTATGAATATTTTCCCAACATAAAACCAATCATCAGTAATTGATTTTGCGTTTCAGAGTTATATCAAGTGTATCTGTCTCAACATTGAAGGGCATTCTTTCATCCTAACGGACTATTCTGAGCAACTCCCACTACTCTGCATCATCCATTCAGTGAATTGTTATTTAATTCAGTTAGCACATATTTTGATTAAGTAGTGCAGAAAATCATGATGTTGATTCTTACAGACCTCATCTGAAATTAAACAGAATGGCAAGACAAGTACCTCAAAAGGAACCATATATTACCTCCTCCCACTCTCCCAGTCGTGCTGCTGATTCAACCAAGATGATCAAGACCCAACTAGACTCTCAAACATTCCTTAGCACCATGTGTTAATTATCCTATTAACATATCTCAACACCGTGTGCACACTGTTCCCATTCGTCCAGCACTCCCCAGACCTGTTTCCTGATTACCGTTTATACCCCTCACTCAGTGCGATCTTGTTTTCTTACTTTCAATTCTGAGCAGTTGTCTGACTCCCAGTGTTTAGACCAACCTTGTGTCCCCCCGTTGCCGATTCCTGTTTTGCCCTTTTGTGTACTGATCCCTCGTTACAGACTTTGCCTACCCTTTTGAAACGACTTCCGGATTTGCCCCTGTTTTGGATTTTGATGCCATGCACCTGACTACTGCCTGCCTTGGCAACGATTCCTGCTCAGCTCTCCTTTTTTTTGGTCGCATTGCAAAATAAAAGTCCCCCTCCTGGGTTCATCCTTCGGCTTTGTCCTGTCACAGGTACAGAGTGGGCTGCACTTATCATAAATGTTTTATAGGCTGTGACTCAGAAATAAAGTCTGGTCAGTTGTAGTGGCCTCATGCTACAGAATCTGATGGGAACATAATTTTTGACACACTTACGGCATTCCTTCCATTGAGCTGGATATATATATGGATGTAGTACTGCACTATTTCCTACAGGGTGTTTTGTTCAGTCGAGACAAGGTGTTACCAAAGATAAATCTTCAGGACTAACGGTGGAGCGATAGCCCTTCTTCCCAACCCTACCCCCATTTGTCACGCTGTCCTCCTGAGACTGCAGGAGACAAATGGACTGGCAAATAACGAAAGAAAGGCATCGTCTCCTGCATGTGACGTTGTGATAGAGCCATCTCATTACACCTAATTGTACCTCCCTGCGCCAAAGAAAAATAAGAAAAGAAAAAGAAAACATTAACCGAGGTGTCGCTCAAAATAAATTGATACTGGACATTCAGAGGTCTCGTCTGCGCACTGCTCTCTGCTTCTGTTGGCCCGGAGTTCTTCTGAAAGTAGCGATGTTATCGTTGTTATAATGTCCGTTTTATCTCCTACTTCTGTTGGGACAAAAAAAATGACTAAGTTATCTGTAATCTGTTCCTGGCACTAAACCGTTTTTTTGATCATGTACAGAGAATGGGGCGATCGCCCTCTAATGGAAGGGCCTGGTAATTTTCCATCGAGAACCAGATTCCAAAATGGACTAATGAAACAGAAAACAATGTATCCTCACCCCCATTAAATCACTGAGTGAAATAAGCATTAGCTCGCAAAGCATCTGTCTGCTGAAGTCAGAGAAAGGCAATACTCAAGAGCACCTATTCTCTACAGCTGTTTTTATTTCTTTTTTATACCCAGTAAGAAAAGTTACCGACTCTTGGCAACATTGCTGTCACTTTTAGTTGTGGGTGCAGCCTCCTCTGGTGGTGCCACAATTTGGGGTAGTGATAACTGAGGTCCGTCATCTCAACATTTAGTCTGCACTTTTCGTTAATAATCGCATATTGTGGAAGACTGCACCCTGCTGGTATATTTTGGTCCTAAAGGGGTGCAGTAACCAGTAAGTATTTTTGTTGATGAAAAAATCTCATGGCAGAATAACTTATTCCACACTGATGTCTGTGCTACAGCATACATACAATATGTCCTTCATGTCCATCATCCAGGTAAAATGTACAATTGAATGTTTATAGCATGACAGCAGGAATTAAATGTATCAGAGTTTGTTCTGCAATAGAGCTTTTCCTTCTTATCTACCTATGTGGTTATGGAAGAAGAGCTAGATCCTCGTGCTGTTACTAGCTCCATGTGGTTTCAAAGAGAATCGCTTATCAACCATTTTTTCATCAGGATTCTTGCAATGGAAACATTCATTTGAACTTTTTAAGATCCTGAATAAAACGTTTTCATACACGTTTTAAAACGTCTGTCCATCAGGGGTGCAAGAACAAATTTTGACGTGGGGGTGAAAAGATTGGCTTGGTCCTGCATAGCCTATTTGGAACTATTTTCGCATTTGTGGTCTGCTTTAAGCGACCTCTGTGCAACAGTATTTACACGCATCACCCACATCGAATACTGTCTTTAATCAAAAATGCGAATAAGACATATGTTTTTGTTTAACCATATTTTAATTACTGATTTGTGAATTTAGTTGGCCAAAACATCGGCTATTTGTGTTTGATGAGAACAGGTATGAAAAGAAAACCATGACAATATACTCAATTATACTAATTGTTTTGTTTAGTCGTTTGATAGCTTTTTGTCTAGAGCCGGGGGCCCTATACGCGCACTACGCAAGTACTATACGCAAATGGTTTACATGGCTCACGGGTCAGGTAGGAGGGCCCCTTAGCAGAATTTTGCTTAGGGCCCCAGGGAGGTCAGGACCAGCTCTGTCTCTTGGATCCCCAACTGCACCCATCCTTCTGCACGCCCATGGTGGCCTCTAAACTGGTAAAATTGTATACATACAACCTGCATTTCAAGAAATGTAACCAACATGAGTCAGGTAATTGCTACAAGACTATACAATTTTATACACGATGCCAGCTCTTTCACGACTCACACGTGACGTGTGAGACGGGACTTTTATGTAGGTAATTGTTTTGTTTAGTTATTCAATAGTTTTTTGTCTGTTCCCTGGCGTCGCGCTACACGTCGATGCTAGCCACCGTGCTTCCTTTTCCGAGATCTGTCACGAACATGGGATATGCAAATGATACATGAAGATTAAATGTAAATGGATGCCAGTTTAGGTGGCTGGTTACTGAATTTGCTATCGAGTGATGGAAAAAAATCTGGGTGGGGAAAACCACAGAATGCCAGGTTTGGTCTATCAATATCTAGACTTTGTCCAGAGAATTTTCAATAATTACAGATCCTATGGTGGGTTAACGTGTAGTGGGCTAGTTAAGCTAGTTAACTGAGGAAATAGTTATCTGATGGAATGTTGTTACTGCAATAAACATGGTATGGAAGGCAATATATCCTGGTTTAATGTGAAGTGGAATGCTGGAACTGCAATAAACATGTTTTTTATTTTATGCCCGAATCGAACCAAAACCACAGTTGTATCCAAATTCCAATTAAACGGGAATTAAGTTAATCCGGAACTACCTAGGGCCAGGAAGGTAACCACAATGGTTTCCTTGAGTTCAGTATGTATTAGCAAAAGGGCCAATCGTGACAGTAGGGTAAAAGACGTGACCAATAGGGGGTAGTAAAATACTGTGGCGACGCCGTGGGCACCTCATATTAGAGGAAGGGCGGGTATGCTAGAATTATACAAAAGCTGGTGTGCCGAGGACAACGTGGCTTTTGTTGTACTTACAAATAAAAGTTTTAATTTCCTGAAGAACCAAGTCGCCGTCTCCTAACTACAGTTCCACCGGAAAAGATTGAAAACTGTTTGTCGAATTGGAAACCACGACAATCCCCGAGGGCCCTGCTCATGAAGTGTTGTATTCAGGTAGTCAAACTGTATTTAAACGAATTCGTTTGATTATTAGCATCCAGGCTACGTACAGTAACACGGCAACCGCTTTTAGTTTTTACAATATCGATAATAGAAAGTGCTAAATTTGAAAAAACATAGATAAATACAAGAAAAATACAATGCATGCTAAAATTATACGGTACCACAATGTATACAATACTGTCGAGTAGTTTTAATGTGTAGCAATTGTCTAATCACGCCTACAATTTTGAGTTAGATTATAACTCGAAACCCAACATGTGCTGTACTGAACAAACAAAAAAAACTCCAAAAAAGCACCACATTACTTAGACTAATTAAACAACCTTTTAAAAAAACATCCTTGGTTATATGACTGCAAGGTCTAATAAAATCTTTGGAGTCTCATTGCTACTCTTTATGTAATGGTGTAAATAAATTGGATAAATTCCTGCGTAAATGGGGAAGCGCCACCTTGTGGAATGCAGAGGTGTTCTCTATACAAGTGGCAAAAAAGGTTGGGGAATTATGGGAATTCGACAGTAGAAGTAATCAGCTATGTTGTGGGTAAGTTGCGATTTTTTAGATCTGGGATAAATCCACTATAGGGTTGTTGAATTAACTCGAATTCCAATTTATGTATGTTTTTCATTGTATATATTGAGAATACACTACTCTAAGTAATTTGGCGTTGAATAAGCCATACATTATACTTTTATAATCGAAGTTGTTAACCTTCGTTTTCCGATGGGTTTTACTCGTTTACAGTAGCTAACATGAGGTATTATCTTTAGGAGAGTACAATTTGTTCCAGACGAATAATCGTGTGTGTCGCATTATTGCAGGTAAACTATTCGGCGTTTGTGTTTTGTATTAATTATCGCTAATTTAAAATAATTCACTTTGTAAATGCTAGCTACGAAGCATGGTTATCGGTGCTATACTAATTTTTCACACTAGAGGGTACCCCAACCTGTTGTAGATTTTATAGTTTGATATTGTAAAACAAAAAAGGTGATAGTTACGTGATTGTCAAATTGAAAACATGTTTTTATTTTCTAAGATATTTTTTTGTAAATCCACTATACGATCGCAAAATATTATTTATATGACCATTCTATTAGACCTAAGTACCGCAGAAGTAATCAGCAATGCTGTGGGAGAGTGGAATTTGTTCCAGTCGAATAATCGCGTGTATGTCCCATTATTGCAGATGTAATAAAACCGCTGTCATACAATCAAGTATACAAGTGTGTTGGCTTATGGGACGGAGATGAGGAGTGTATGTTGCAGTACATTTACTCTGAATGTCGGACTTAACATTTTAATATTTAAACCCGTTCTTATTTGCGTATTTCTTCTGTATTCGTTACCAATCACTCGCGAGACTTTTTAACCGGAAGACTTATTGTTGCGGAAAAAAATAACCTGAGAAATTCGTGGACTGATCTTTCAGACTTTGCCGAGTTATATGATACGTCTTTGGACATTTATAAGGCTCTTAATAGAAAAGGAATGCTAGCAGCTAGACTGTTCTGTCAGGTCATTTTTGAGCACAATCAGATTAAGACGTACCCACGGGTGGTACTGGCGATTGTTAAAACGGTATTTAGCCAAAATATGCTGTGAATCCTACATGATACAAGGTAACTGTCAATAGTTTTATTGTCAACTTTTTTCTTTATAATTCCATATTTATATAGTTTATTTCCCAACAAAATAGACAGTGAACGTTTTAAAAGAAATTTAATAATGGTGACTGGGGGTTTTCGCCCAGAGAACTTTGAATTTATTAGAGAAAATTTTATTAATAAGAAACGCCTTCAGATTTCTGCTATGAAAGGTCTATCATTGATATAATACATTTTAAAATCAACTCTCATATTTGGAAATGGAAAAACCATTTGTCACCACAACCTAAAACAATTACTAAAATTAGTTGTTTCCTTATGGTAGCACATTTTCCTCTCCTTATATGGGGAAATCTCCATCTCCTGTTGGTGGGGGTATTCCCCAATTGGTGGAGAGGCACGTTAATGCTGCCAAATGTTCCCCTTTACCAAGAAGGCACATAAATATTGCTCACACCTATGGTTTCAAATGAGATTTCCAGAGCACGCAGACTGTAGTAGTATTATTCGGTGGTCAGGTGCATATTACAATAGCGGTGCTCGTGTTTCCTGGATGTCTGTAATGTTTGGAGTGCCAGATGTTCTATATAAAATAAAGCAAAGACCACAAACCTGTGTCAGTTGGGCTACAGTAAATGTCCTCTTTGTCATGGAGCCATTTGGGACCATGAACCCACAACTCACCCACACCTGTTTTTAAACTCCAACAACACTATTTTATTCAATGTGCAACGAGAAGGCGCACCTAATAGGTATTCAAAGTCATCAAGGTATTCTTCGAAGGGACAGTCCCTTCTCAAAGCTTTTAAAGCATTTTCTGAGTTTCTCAGCTGCGTGTGGTTACGCCATCAGATACTAGAGGCATCCAATATTTTATTTATATATATATGTGTGTGTATGTATGTATGTGTGTGTGTGTGTGTATATATATATATATATATATATATATATATATATGTGTGTATGTGTATATGTATATATGTGTATATGTATATGTGTATATATATGTGTATATTAATTTGTCTATCACATGGTTTATCATGGAAAAGGGTTTTATTTTATTAACCTTTCATGTGAACAACACAACAAACTGGAGCAGATACACTTGGGGACATCATAGCAGACCTAATTTCTTCCAAACGATAGGAACGACTTGTTTCTCTGAATTTCGTTATGACTGTTTTTCTTAATGCTTAAACACCACGTACCCAGGCTTGCAGTTTTCCTGTTACGAAGAGATCCAAAAACAATCCAATGTGTTTTTTGCATAGCACAGCATATAGACCCACAAAATATACATGTAATCCTTGAAAAGTGGTAGTTAATTAACCGTTTTATTCTTTCAACCCCCCCAGGTTACACCGTGCTCTCAAATTGAGGCTAGAAAGGGTCTTCCATTGAGTCGCCATTTTGTCAGTCAGGAGGCTGAGATTGACCGAAGGCCACAGTGCATACCAGTGCCTGAAGGCTAGAAAGTAGAAGGTTATTCCAAGTTTGTTGCACGCGACTCAGTAAACCAGAGCGCTAAAGTTCTTCTTCAGTCATTAACTTCTGCTCAGAAGTGTGACTACATTTGTTTTGTGATGGAATCAATTTACCTGGCTGGAGAGGACCATTTTCCCACATTGATATCTGGCAAGATTAAAGTGGAGAATGAAGAATGGGACAACTTTTTATTGGAGTACCCAGCTGATCATAATGTTCATTTAAAACCTGAGGAGCAAGGCGTTCAAAATGAACCTGATCCATTTGTCAGCGTGGCAGAAAAAGCTCCCAGGAAAGCTTGTGAACCTGTCATGTTTAAGAATGAGCAACACAATGACACAGTTATAAAAACGGAGGCATGTGGACCGAGTCCTACGGAGACGGAGCAACATTTTCACTTCATGCCTGATGAATGTATACCGGAGTCAACTTCTCGGCCAACCATGGAAGACTGCAGCCCAGGAGTCAAAAAGTCTAATAGTGAGGCTAAAGAGCTGAACAAATGTCACAGGGTTTTGAGGAGTGTTGGTAAGAAACTACGCAAGCAGAGACAGGAATGCCTGCCAGCAAAGAAATCACACGTGTGCTCAGGGTGTGGAAAATGCTTTAACAATCCATATTCCCTAAATCGACATCAGCAAGTTCACCTCAGTAAGAAACATGTTTGTTCTAAGTGTGGGAAGAATTTCAAACATTTAGATAGCTTTAAAAGGCATCAGGAAAATCATACCAATGAGAAAACATTTGTTTGTTCTGTGTGTGGGAAGGGTTTCTGTCGATTGCCTAGCTTAAAAGCACATCAGCTGGCTCATACTAGAGAGAGTTTATATCATTGCACCGAATGTGGAAAAAGTTGCTCACAATTGGCAAATCTAAAAGAGCACATGCGTGTTCACACAGGAGAGAAACCCTATAGTTGTGAAGAGTGTGGAAAGGCTTTCAACAATGCAGGGCATTTAAAAGAACACAAGCGAATTCATACGGGTGAGAAACCTTACTGTTGCAGTGTTTGTGGGATGCGTTTTCGCACATCAAATAACCTAAAATCTCATCAGCACTCTCATGCAGGCCTTCGAGAGAAACACAGTTGCACAGTATGTAATAAACATTTTAATTATAAAGCACACTTAAAACAACATCAGCAGATTCATACAGGGGAGATGCCATACTCTTGCTCAGAATGTGGGACAAGTTTCAGGCACATGGCTACCTTAAAAAGACATGCGCTAATACACACAGGAGAGAAGCCGTACCACTGTGTTGAGTGTGGGAAATCCTTCCGTCATGTGGGAAGCTTAAAGGAACATCAGTGGCTTCACACACAAGAGAACCCATACTCCTGCAGTGTGTGTTGCAGAGGTTTCCGTCACTTAGGAAACTTGAAGAAACATCAGCTTGCTCACAAAGCATAGACCACATTAAGTACCCAGGCTGGAGGTGATTGAAAAATTAAGAATAACTGATTATTGAATTAAGAATAACTGATTATTGATTTTTAAGATCTGAAACTAAGCTGTCCCCAAAGAAACGTGCATGTGAAGGGAGCTGTAAATGGAATGAAAACTGCCATAGGTGGGGTGACTGGTATTTTTGCATTGTATAATGTTTACTCACTTAAGCAGGAAGGAAGGCAAGAACAGGTGGGTATGCTTTTTGAATGCCAATATGGTTCTTTCCAGAGAGTCAAAGACCGAGATGGGAAACATTTTAATTTTACTTGCAAAATGTGTCTAATTGGAGTAAGGATTTCATAATTAAACAGAATTGGTGGAACGATTATTTTTTAAATGCTATAGATTTAAATATTATTAAAAAAATATCTAAAATAATAAAATATTTTTATACCAATTAAATAATTACTTCATCACAACTTATTTTCAAACATTTTTATAATAAAAGATAAAAAATATGAATATGTTATTGTACAGTAATGGTTAAAAGGTTTTGCTAATTTGATTAATGAATCCTAAAAAAAAAAAAGCTTATAAAAACGTTTGTGCAGTCCTCTTGTCATTGTTTGACAGCAAACGATGCATCAGCAGACCAAACGTTAGACTTGTAACACAAAAGGCCTGTTGTAATTAGAAATGTTGTAAGTGCTTTTTTCAGTGACATATTCAACCATTTGGTCACAGAAGAGTTTGTTTAGCAGTTATTACCAAACCATTGAAGGAACCAGGGAAAGACTTTGGTCATAACAAATTTGTTTGGGGAATACTTTCTTATTAGGGTTGACGGTGGTTTGCATAGGGCTTTGTTAACCCAATCCTGGCCCTGGATACCTGTGTATGATGATTTTTGTATTAAAGGGTTATATGCATGTTCAGTGTGTATTTATGCTGTGCTATGCAACAAATTAAAGACGGGCAGAAGCTTGGGCTTTATTTAGTCTTTTTCTCCATATTAGGGAAACGTAAGGGGGTTACGGCAAGTACGGGGTGTGTTAAGACACGCACAAAGTGGTAAGAAGAACGCAGAATATTTAGGTAGTGACAAGTTTTTCATTAACTTTGGGCTGTAAATGCATCTGTCTAATGGAACTTCCTGAGCATTCTGGAGGATACTTCATTGTTCCATGTTGCTACAGCATCAATTCTATCAATTCTCACCTGTGAATTATATTTATGATCAACAAGCTTAAGAAACTGATCTGTGTCAACCAAGCTCATTTCATTCAGGATTGATTGAGCTGTTAATTGGATGTGGGATTTGGATTTTTATGTCTTTCCACAGTATCCTGCTTAAATAGTTGAAAACGGGATTGTTGGATGTATGCGTTTGTCATTGAAAAGATGCAATTACGTTTGTATTTGTCCTTAAAATGTTAATATTAATACAACTAGTTAATTTAAATCTTATAATATAAAAGGTATTTAATTGAATTGGTAACAAAAAATTATATTAATGGCATAGGGGGTTCTTTTTACTTTCTTTTTTAACACTTACACCAGGTTTGTTAAAAACCCTCAAAGCTGAGTATGTTGAGGCTAGTTTTAAATCAGCGACTTAGTCAGGCCAGGTTAATTAAGAATTATATTTGGGCTTACTGACTATGGATCCACAAACAGTGTAAATTAAGGTAGATGACCGATGAGTGAGGAGTTGTAATGTAAGCTGTTGAGAACAAAAGATTCGAAGAAGTTAGAGGGTACGATATTTACGTTCTTTCAAGAGGCGTTGTAATTCTGTATTATTGCCACACGGGGCCAGCGTGTAATTACGAACATCACTAACCAGATTACCATTTTGAGAATGAGAGAATTTTAAACGTCTCGACTTCAAACATGCTTTTAAAGTAAGTTTTTTGCTTTCTGTACTTAAAAAGTGCAAATGCATGCATGCCCCAGCGTGAAATGACAAGAGCGATGCGCACATTTTCCATTAAAATGTCAATCTTTACAGTGACTCATCTAAGCGAAGTTCGAATTGTTTCCCGGCGAATAAACAAACACAAATTGCGTTTTTCTGAAATTTTATTTGATAATACTGTATATTTTGTTGATTGACTCAATGTCCACATACGAATTACACAAAGCAAAAAAGACATGCATACTCTGGTTCTTAATATACAACAGCTCTCATGTGGTTCCAGCACAAGAAGTGTCACACTATTCTTTTCGTCAAAACGTTAAAGAGGAAGACAAAAGACTAAAACTACTAGAAAATAACAAATTAAAAACACGGATTGAACAATTATTAAATTATGTCAACGTTTCCAATATATTTAATACTTGCAAATGAATTCAGAAGAGTACAAAAATACCGTGTACAACGTCTACTGTAGCTATGCCTAAGCCTGGGTAATGGGACCAGGCCCTTTACTAATACGGTAACTGCGTTCGGCACGGGTGGCACATTCTTTACGGCCAGTGTCAGCTGGTTCATTCACGCTAGCGTCTTAATTGTTAAGTAATTCTTTTTTTTGTTTGGAAACTTTGCGTTTCAGAATTAAATAAGTTGCTAACTGCCGGTAATCGCTAAAACAAGCAAGGCTTCTGTCCTCTAGCTACACTTGGTCTCGAGGAAAAGCGTCTTTTTGAAAGAGGGATTCTACAACTGGGATTGACAAAACTCTATGGTAGTTATCAACGTTTTCTACAGCCGGCTAACAAGTTTAAAAAAGAATGTAATGTAACCAAAAATACAAGGCAATTTCCATTAAGAAAGACTTAAGGCGCAGAAATGTGTAGGATGGTCCTTGTCAAATACAAACGTTTTCAAAGGAAACAAAGGCGTCCATTTAAAGGTTAAAACAACTTCAGCCCTCTCCTGCGGTTGACCAGATAGTGATAGACTTCACCACCTCTCAATCTTTCGCTTCACACGGCAGTGTACAGGCACTGTGCTTAGTGTTTCCTTTCCATCAATACATCCATACAAGTTTACAATAAAGAGTGCGATTTATGCACGGATTTCCAGCTTTTAACCCTCATAGCTCAAAATGAATGAGGCAGCACTTTCCCCGGCCCCCAGTTGGCAGGACTGTCAACACGCAGGCCGCACTGCACTGCAACTTGGCCATGCACTCCGTCAATCACATGACCTGTTGGTACCCAGCAGGCACGCAGCACCGTCAACCCACCTCCCGCAAACAACGTGCAACAACTCATTCCAATGACGAAAGGTTCCCAACTTTTCCACTACTAATCATGGCCATAGAAGAAGAGACTATGGCGGTGTTGAATCATGATATGCCTATATATAATAGCGGCATTTAAAATGTTTTAATTCTGCAGCAATATTTTATACCGAATGTCTACCATAGGCCGGAACTACCCCCCTAGTTTTGGGGATTTATTTTCCTAGAAGCGTGAAAGGGATTGCATGCGATTTGTTGTCCTGCATTAATCAGTTCTGGCATTGAGAGTCTTTAACATTGTACAAGTCAATTTCAGCCATCAAACAATGAAAATCAAATGGCTGTTAATGGAGTAACATACATTTTACGAATATCAACAGGATTATATATGATTTTCTTAAAAACAAAGGGGGGAAATGAAAATAAAACAAAAAAGCAGAACTACAAAAGCAATAGATAGTAAACCATGGTAAAGCTCCACAAGGAACTAGATTGGTTACAAAACAGAGCTTTTAATTCCTGCTTGTTTGACCAAACGTGTCAACTCCTTGGAAAGTGCATATCTAGTTCTAACTAGGATTATGAATAAATTCTGAATTAGACAAAATAAAATTAAAAACAACTGTATATGCATAGGTACTGTACAGTGGGCAGGAGGACAAGGGGGTGAATGGGGTGAACAATGGGGGTCCGGTAAGAAAGATAGAGACACATGGCGTCCAAAGGATACCTTGGGAAACAGGCTTGGTTTGTCCATCATAGACTGGTCTAGTGAGACATAAAATATCCTCTCAGAGAGGTGAAAAGTTAAGTTAAATTTGAATTTTTTTAATGCTCATGATTATAGTGGTGATTGCTGCTATAAGTAACAGTCGCAACAGTATGTTTTTGGTAGGCTTTATTTATTACTATCCTCTCATTTACAAACAAATACTCACATTCCGCCTTGCTTGCACCCTCTGTACAACTGACCATAGTGGATATATAAACCGAGTTAGTTTTTCATGAAATTACATTCTGATCTGTGAGGAGTGGCGGTGTTAATTGACTTGAGACTCAAGTCTCAGAAAACTATTTGAAATCATTTTAGATACAATACGAGTGTCTTCTTTTTTTTGGTCCAACAGCAAAATCCATGTATTCCATGATTATTTTAATTTAGTTTTATCTGTTCTAATTATCTTAAGAAAAGTAAAATTGTTTTATCAACAGGGAAAATGCTATAAGCTTACAGCTTTGGTATACAATTTTGGTATAAAACTCATGCAACCGTTCTTCAAAAAGTTGTCATTCTCCAAAGACATTCACAATACACTCTGGGAAGGCCTGCCTCTCCATTATGTTTGTTACAAGTAGCACAGTGAAGAAGAAAAAGTAACTAGTGTAGGGTGGTATTCTTTCAGACGATCGCAACATATGTGCTACATAAAACAAACTCAGGGGTATTTTAAAATGTGCTAAGCGCTTTATTCTGGGCAGAAGGTGCCCATTTCACAGGATTGTCCCTCACATATTTTATATATATGGTTTCGATATTTATATAGATTTCCCTGGCTTCTAAATAAAGCAACGTCTTCACTTGACCAGTCTATGTGTCTCTTCTAGTTGTTTTGGAATTGTTTTACTGATTAGTTTCATTTTTTTTCTTTTCAGTTGAATAAATTGTTTTTGCCGCTCAGATTGCCTCTCTAATTTATTTACTCCTTTTAACTTTATAATGAGCTTGCAGGCGGTTTTAGTTGGGCTGTGCAGTAGACTGTCAGGCAATATCGATTAGGGGTCCTCGATGTCCAGGAACTCCTTCTTAGGCGGCGCCACCCCGCGGTACCATGCGCAGGAGCCATCACTCCTCTTGATGCAGGCGTAGTGGTTGGCCTGGCGACCGCTGATGCTCTTCTCCATCACCCAGTCTGTCCACAGGCACTCCTCGGGGGCACTGATGGTGCAAGGGGTGGAGGGACAGCGAGTGATCTGAGGACACAGAGGCAGTGTTAAATTAGCTTTACAGTCATCTGCTTGGGCACACCTGGACACTAAGAGCAGTTCATCAGTTCGGCTTTTAAACCTGAATATTTACTGAAAAGCCCTTCATCTGTTTCCAAGCCTGAATATTAGTAATTAGTATAAGTTGTAATTAATTGTAAATAAATATACATCTAAAATAAATATTTAAAATGTAAATTCAAACGAAAATGTAATTAATTGTAAATAATTATATGTAAATAATAAGTTTAAAGATAAATGTAAATGAGGCTGCTGCAGTCCCACCCCCTCACCTTGCACTCGCAGCCCATCTGGTACCGCTGGCTCAGACTCTTCTTCTGTGTGGCGCTCATCGACTCCCAGGGCACAATGAAGTCACACAGGGTCACATGCATGGTCCCGTCTGACTCCTCCTTTCCTGGAATGGAACGTCACACCAACAGGAGGCATCAACGGAAAGGCAGCCCCATGACATCTCCAGGTCCTCCGCTATGACCAGCGATTCTGCAGACCAGGCTCCCAGCCCACTCAGTGCTCAGACTTTACAGTGAGCGGTTGTGCTGGCCCAACGTTAAAGGACAGGGAAGGGCGTTTCGGTGCAATCCATAAGAGCCTAGAGAAAATGCCCCTCTACTGTTGAGAGCTCCCGTCGTAACATTTCAGAGTAGCTTACGATATCTCATCACTCTTGTCACGTACATCACAGGTATATTCTTCTTGGGTACATAGTTTACGTACGTTGGCCTCGGGGCTGGGAAATTGACAGCCTCAGCGATAATGAGCCCAGACTTCTCTGGATGTATGCTTCCCCCCCCTGGCTGCCTCAGGAGCATAGCTACTGCGGCTGGTTGCCGGTGTCTACTCTGTAATTTGGGCTCCTGCTCTGCTGTGCTGGGGTCTGTCTGGATCGCTGAAACAGAGAGTGTCTGCTTTCCTAATCTCGGGTGTCTCGTTCTTTTTTCTTCTTTCTTCTACTTAACGGCTGTCTACCAAACACCGCTAACTGGGGGCCGGGGCTGCGCTGCCGCAAGTCTCTGCAAGTGAGTTACGTCATCGCCAAAAAATGCCACATGCTTATGACTCTACGACAAGGCAATGAGATGTGCGTGCGTTAAAGGCAAAGGGCATCAAGTGGGATTTTAGGTAGTTCCTGGCACCGTTTACGCTTTCAGGGTGCAGTGGTGCAACAGAAGCCCCAGCTGTCAATAAGCTGTTCCTGCTTCTCAGGAAAGGTTCCTACCTGCGATGAGGTACTCCTTTTTTCCATTGGTGTCCAGGGTCACCCCGCACACAGCGGAGGAGGGGGCAGTGAAGATTGTCTCAATGTCCCGGTCTGGGCCTTTGAACATCTACCAAACGACAATCGACAATCAACAAGAAGGCGATCCCCCCCGAGCTTACTCGATCAGTCCATAAAAGCCAGAGAACAGAAGGTAGCCTTGTCCAATGTTGTTAAAGGTGTTTAAAATACTCAAGTAACTTCAGACGAGGACGATGTTTGAGGATTTCCGAATGAGATGGAAAAATAATGTTTGCAGGAATTAAGTGATCCAAGGGGTTTGAACCTCTGAGGCCAGATTAAGGAACATAATTTTAAGCAGTTTCATAAACCAAACTGTCTGTCAGTTTACTTAGCCCACAGAGTGTGGTAGCTATGGTGATAAAATCCACCGTCTATAATTGGTGGCCTAGTGGATAAGGTGCCGCATGGGTGATTGTATTATCAAGAAAGTGTCTACTCAGCATCTAATATCAGCTGGAGCCCTGCTAAGGAAAAGATTGACCTGCCTTTTATTGCTGAGATAAGGACATTAGTTAGTGCTTCAACACGCGCCTCAAGCCAAACGTATATATCACACAGCCGTGCATCATAATGATATAAAAATAACAAAACTTCTGTTACTACAACCACGTAAAATTACTCAAGACCAAACCAGGAAAAAAAGACATCCTAGTCAAAATAATTTGGAACTATGTAGAGGCCCTGTGAAAAACAGATGCTGCCTAGCTTGTATCCATCTAAAAAAATGTTATAAGCTACCAGAGAAAAAATATAATTGGTGATGGAATTACTGTACTTAAAGATTGGTTGCCATGGTTTCCTGACCCTGGCAAAACAGGATCGTTGTCCAATGAAGTTTCAGGCTTTTTTTTATACAAGACCACAACAGTGTATTGGCATGCGAGGTAGATCTTTTCATATGCTGATGTGATGCACTGGTCCCACTGCGAAGCCCGTCGCAGCATTGGGGTGGTTATAGCGTTAGAATGCAATGCAAATGCTTCACTGGGATTCCTAGCATAGCTGTTTGTTCACAGGAGGGGCGGAGCTAGAAGGACAGAAAGTCAGGGCTTCAGCATGGCCGCCTCGCCCCTTACCTTGATCTGCTTGATGTCGTACTGGATCCTCTTGATGGGGTTGCCGTAGATGTCATTCCCAGTGTCCACCTCCTTCCTACTGACAACTTTTACCCGAATCACTGGGGAGGAACAGAAAGCTGGGGTTAAACCCCTCCCACCTTTTGTCTGCCACTAATTTGGTGACGCAGACTGTCAGCCTGTCTTTCTCTCTCTCTGTCTTCTTTTCAGTCCAGGTTCTTTAATGAGTACCGTCTGCTGTAGTTTGCATTAGCATTGTTTTGAAGTCACTGAGCTGCAGGCTGCAGAGGCTCTGAACCCCCTACACCTCCCACTAGCCCCCGATACAGACGTGACTGCAGTCAATCTCAAGAGCGATGGCAGCACAATAGGAAAGGTACCCCACTGTCAGCAGAAAAAAGAAAACGGTACCATTCCCAACAGCCAGGAGACACACATCAGTCTCATCGTCTTCCCCTTCACTCCTTCCAAGAGGGTTCAGCTCCCTCCTGCAGCTCTTTGTGCAAACCAAGACCTCAGTCTGGTCAAACTGCTGTTTCATGCCTGTTCTGCGAGCGGGCATGAGGCAAAGAGTGGCTTGATAAGAGCTCTGTGTGCGTGTGTGTGTGGTGGGGGGGGGCGGTTACATGAAGTCTACAAACCTGTCGGAGTTAACAAAATAATGAAGAGGATGAAGGAAACCGAGAGAGAGAGAGAGAGAGAGATAGTGAGAGGGCAGAAGAGAAGTACAGCACAGTAGCAGTTTTTTTCCCGTTTTTTCCCCCCCGACAAACCTGGGTCGGTACAACATCTGCACCATGTCATGTGCTAGCTTGGAGAAAGGGCAGCTACTTAGCATGGAAAATATGAGCTTCTGGATGGTTACATACGAGGGCATAAAATAACCCCAGGGTGGGGGTGGGGGAGACACGTGTGCACAAGCTGGGCTGGGGCAGCAGCCAGCGCTCCCCAGTCCAAGGCTCTCTCCATGGCCTGGACCAGACGCAAATATGGAGCGTCCGCCGCTGTTAAAGACAACCACAGCCTCCCCGTCAAAGCCGCGTGCTTTTCCTGGTATATCACCGCTTTCCGCTCAGAGACCGTCTCTCCGAGCCGCAGCGGGTCCAGCTCCCCGACACCAGGGCGACAGTGCCCATCCCCCCGTTGACATGAGCTCCCGGGCTTCACTCAACGCAACCCAAACGTGTGTGTGTGTGTGTGTGTGTGTGTGTGTGTGCGTGGGGGGGGGGTTAATGCTTTTATCAGATGGGGCAAAACCACATCTGCGGCGCTGACATGTGACCACTCTCCAGTTTACGCGCACCCCAACTTTCTTTAGCACCCCCAGGGCATTGCAGGGAATTACATACATTACATCACATAGCATAGCTTTTAAATAGTGTTTCAATTATTTAGAGTGACACACACGCACACACAGCTCCTATTCTTTAATTATTTAATTATTAACAGTTAGCTCCAAGCCCCCCCCCCCCCCCATTCCTAATGGGAACGTAAATATATCAGGTATGAAGGAGAAAACAAGCTAGGAGACAGACCACTCCTAGTCGCTGAGTTATATGGGACTTGTAATCGCTTTTCCTGAGTTTGCAGAATAGTCCTACTTAAATAGGCACAGACGTTTTTCCCCCCTCCTTTTGTTAAGTAGGTCATGTGAAATATGTTCCACCCAACTGTAACAGACTGGGTTGAAGCCTGTGAGGAAAGTGGTCACATCAGTTAAATAAAATAAAAACTCAGCTACCATCAACTTAGTCATTCTTTTTTTGTTGCTTTTTTTGAACCGAATTTTTTTTTTTTTTTTTTTTTGAAGAGAAATAGGCCAGGAAAACACGTTTCTACCAAAATCGTAAGACAACTTGAAACTAGGGCAGCGCTGTGAAAACAGTGGTCACAGAACCAGACTTTTGACAAAAACATTACAGGTTCAAATCCCAAAGTTCATGAGGTGTTTCATGACGTGTTTAACCCAAATTGCATCAATAATGGTGGCAAAGCCCACAACAAAAACAACGATAACAACAATAATATGAAGAATGTCTCTAAATTTAACCTATAGAGATATACACGTTTATATATACACACAAGTCCTGTCACTAAGAAGGAAGTTATAAAATGTTAAAAAAGGGTTTTTTTTGGGCAGTGGGGGACTGTTAGGGGTAGGACATAGGGTCGCTGTCCTAGTCCTGCCCTTCCACTCAATCACGTAGAGCATGCTCACGCAGTAGCAGGGTAGATTTGCTTCCATCAGGTATGAATCAATAAAACGTGTCAGAGTCAAACTGGAATGCCCGACAGGATTTCCTGCATGCAAATTCCTAACGTTGCTCTATTTTGATTATTTTTTTTTATTTTTGAAAACTGCCTCTGGGTTCTGGGCTGACCCGCATTCCTCTACCTCCCACCAGAGCCACACAGTGCAAAGGCCAAACCTGCCCATGGACAAAGACTCCCACAGCCCTGCATCCACGCCGACAACAAACCATCCATGGCATTTTCCATGATAATGTCATCCACACAGCCCACATCCTGGGGTTTCCAGCGTGCCACAAGCTTTGTGGAGAGCTGGTCTCTGGGACTTCAAAGCCAAGGAGGCCTGCTTGAACAGCCCCACCACAAACACTCACAGCCCCCCTCCCCCAATCCTACAGCCATGGTGGATGATATCCTTACCACATTCCCATAGGAAATGTATTTTGCACACAGGACAACTTGAAAAAGAATTGCAATAAAAACCATTATCTGTATTTTTTGCCATCAGAACAGCTGCAATAATACTACCGTGGGTTGAGGATCCTATCTCCAAAGTTTAGACCAAGTCTCAGTAAAGATGAAAGACGACATGTATTTTTAGCTAAAGCTTCAAAGTGCATAATGTAGGCTCTGTTAGAGTTATTTAATATAAATAAAAATACAATATAGGACCAAAACTGTTAAAGGTAAACATTAGAAACTTCACTGTTGAATGTTTAAGCCCTATATTTTCTAACATTCAATGGCTAAAGAGTCAATACAGATTGAAGGATGTCTTTAAAATGTTTTTTCACAAAGTGAAAGTAGTGATTGCGCTGTGAAAATTTCCCCATCATTCCAAATCCAATATGGCCGTTACACCATATGACAATATGGCATTCTGCTAAGAAGTTTGCTGCATTTTCTGAGCCATTTGGGATAAATAATAACTACATTATTACGAAGTAGAGCTACCTCAAGGTTCCAGAGGAATCCGACTGTTCTGTACCTAAATCAGACTAAGGCCCACTTTCAGTCTTGTAAGTGTTCTACTTATATTTTAGTTATTAGTTTGCATTGATTGCAATTTCTCTTGTGCCGCAACATCACCATGGGAAATTATTTCCCCTGAAAGTAGTGACACAATAAGGACATGGTTGGACGAAACCCGGCCACCGTTCTAAAAAAAGGCCCAAAAAAAAAATACATCCACTAGACGCAGGTGTGGCTATCTTGGGCCTGACTTTAAGGGGAAGGACCATTCCTCAATGCATCGTGCAGCAATGCCCCACCACTTGTAACTAGGGTTATACCATAACTAGCACACCAAGGTGTAGCTTACCCCAAACTGTGAGTGGACTTCTGAGGGGGGGGGGGGGGGGTGACCTTCTCTTAGGGCTGAACCATTGGAAAGTCTTGAGTATGACTAACACGTGGGAAAAAGTGGTGTGACTGCATTGCTGCTGTGGACTGTCGCTGTGGTTTATCACAGGAGAGGGTTTTCGAGACTGCCCACCACTTCCTATGGCTTTGGGGGTAAACCATCATAAGAAATGTTGGATGTGATACTGGTGCAAGTTGAGGTCAGCATTTTATCAGACCTATTCAGGAAAAGTGAGTTCACTCTTTGTCCCCTGCTCCTATTAAAGTGGGACAGAAACATTGATGAAATGGCAAAGTTGTTAGGCAGTGAGATCAGCTGGATTGTTAGCTAAGATAGGCAGAATATGCCAGATTTACCAACCTCCAGCCACTATTGATATTGTCGTTGTGGCTACCGGCCAGATATTCAGTGACTCGAGCCTCCACATTCATTCCACTCTGCTGTAGCTCTGAGAAGATGTGCGTTGAGTTAGCCACCCTGGGTGGGGGCCTGCGCTCTTTGCACACAAAGTCAAAGAGTTTGTTTTAGTCTGCCATGTGTGGGGTGTGGTGGAGGCAGAGTTATTGTTCCTAGTCTGAGGGCAGCCTCAGCAAAAACCTGGCTGTATAAATGGATAATCCACAGGCTTCCTAAGATTTAAACCTGTTAGCCAGTGGCTTTGCCTCACCAACTGTTTTGCTGACTTGCTCAAAGGGTTTCATGTGCAGATTGTGGCTCTCCACACAGAGACCAGCAATGCACAGCAAGGTGTCTGAAATACCCCCAGAAATTTATCAATGTCCTCTTTTTGAGCACTGGCATCACAGCTCCAGTGAAATCGGTGCCTCCAGCTTTCTTATGCAAGACAGACAACCAGACAACACACTGGCCTTTAACATGCAACCCAAGAGAGGCTGGATCCTCTCTTTCACATACACAGCCAGTCCTGAACAACGAGTCCTTGTTTAGGGGTAGCAAATAAGTCATTGTACATCAACCAGAAGATTGCAAAGAAATTTGTAGCCAGGAAGAAGCCAGGTATTTTATATGAGGTGCTTCAGTAAATAACCAGCTATATAAATGGTCTGAAATTGCATGCTATGTAAGTTGGCAAGATGTCAGGATGTCTGCAAAATGAATGAACTCATAATATTCACTAGCAAAAACAAGGCTGTTCTGAAAGGCTGGTACGTTTTGTCTCAGCCAAACTCCCAATGAAGATTACACCCTTTTTGGAAAGACTACTGTCCTTGTGTCTGGGAAAAAGAGGAAAACTCAACAGAAATCCTTCTTTTTTTTGTCCAATAAAATGTTCTGCTGATGCCTATTGAATTTGCTGGTCGCACGCTCAATACAACTGACAGACTGATTAATTGTTTTTGCAGTCAGGCACTCTTTTGATGCCGCTATAAACCAGTGGCCACAGTTATAGAGAATTGTTGGAAACAAAATATTTGAAGCCATTGACAAGTGAATGCTTTCTTCCCTTTATTCTTTATTAAAATGTTTTTAATAGGAATCACCAATTGTACTGATGGATCTCGGCTTTTGTATATAAATCCTGCCAGCGCACATGGAGAGGGAGAGGAAATACAAGGTTCCTCCAATCCTTGAAGCCTTCGAGCCACCTGTATCTTTCACACTCTGCCTGATACACAGCTTACACAAGAGGTTCAGTGCCAAGAGAGGTACGTCCATTCTTGACAGTACTGCCAGCCGGCAGGCACCCGAGAAGCCGATGGGGGACATTGGTTAGCAACGAGCCAGAGAAGCCTAGCGGATTTCCACCCACCTCAATCTGAGTGGTGCTAAATTCCAGCTATGTGCCCTCCCGGTCACTATCGGCAAATGACAGGAGCTAGATTCAGAGTGGTGATCTTCAGTTCGTATGGCTTAGTCACCAACTGAGCCACCTGGGCGGCCCGGCATGCTGATGTTTACAGAGAAAGTTGCCTACTGCACATTGCGTCACACAGAGACCTTCCTTTCCAGGGAGGCACAAACACCTAGCATGTTTCTATAAAAAAACAGGGAGATGAACGCAAACCTTCTGGCACCCCCTGGTCCTGCTGCGAGTAGGCAGGGAAACTTACCTATTGCCCAGACCGTCAAGAGGCTGCAGTCACTTCAACCTCCCACCCTCTCGAAAAATCCTGGCCACGGCCTCGTAACCTCAGGACTCCGAACCCATGTGATGTGGGCACGCTTAGACAGGGCCTGTGGACCGGACAAGTCCAGGGTGTATGTGTTTTTTGTTTGCCCCTCCCCCTATCTGGAGCTGACCGAATTGAGTCTGACCACAACTTAGCACATTGGATAAACAACTCTCATGGAGCAGGGCGCCAACTCCTCTCCCTAGTCCCTCAAGCATCCCGGCAGGAACCAACACACTCAGCTTTTGGACGAGATCACGCTACAGCATTGGCTCTACTGGCAAATGTACCACAAACAGGGATATCGTTAAATGTACACACAGTAACCTTCGAATCTATTCGACAACAAACGCATCCAGTATTGCGCACACTAAAAATATATAAGTGCATTCCTTTAGAGTCAGACAAGGTGATCCTAGTTTTTCTCCAGCGATCACTAGGATTGGGAGAACCCCCCAAAAAACCCCCACTGTACCACTGATTTCCAGTAGTCAGGCACCCAGCTTAATACCCCACATCCTCCTGCCAGAGAGAGAGGACCTCATAATGTGGTCAGGTGAGTCATTGCATCCTTGCAGCAATTCCCAACTCCTTATCAAAACAATGGTCTGAGATGCATTTGATTTCCTCAGGGTGCTCTTACGAACGCCAGGGCTACATAGCACAAGACGCAAATCACTCTACCCTTTGCCGGAAAGAAAGAAAGTAAAAACCTTTTCAACTAAACCACACAGGAAAGTGTCCTCTTGACCACAGGGAGACCAAGTCTACAAGGACATAAACAAATTGTAGAATGCCAGGGTGATTTTTTCTGGAAGCAATCTGACACAGACAGGCAGAGTGACATTTGGATTTGGACAAAGAATTAAAAGACCAAAAGAGAAAATGAATCACTTTTCCCTTCAAAAGAATCATAAAAAAGTGGTTAAGCTTAATTTTTTTTTTTTTTTACTTTGCTTTGAAATTAAATTTAACATAGGACACCTTTTCCAGGACAGCACTGCTGTCTGTTTTTTAAGTCTTTTTAATCTCATGCACCCAAGTGTGGTCAAATTAACCAAACCACACCCACTGTGTGTAAATGTGGTCCTGACTGTGGTGGGGCCTCACAGGCTGCCTTTCCTTCTCGGTCAGCTGGATTAAATTGCTATCCAGCGTCTTCCGTTGGCTTTGTGAGCGCCTGCTGGTTGGCCGTGCCCTTTGCGAAGGACGTGCCGCTCCAATCAGGGCTTAACCTCTCTTGCAGACTGTGAAACCAAAACTGTGTAAAGAGACGGGTGGCTCTAAAGTGATTGGATTGAAAGAGATCGGCTAGGATGGGAATGGAAAAATCCACCTACCACACAGTCTTATATAGTATTTCACTCATTTTTACTCATTTGTGAGGGTGTGCGTTTAGAACATAAATGTACAGCAATGTTTGCTAGAATCTGAAGTCAACCAGGAAAAGTAGGCATCTTCAAGATGATAGAAATATATTTTTGTGTATGTACTTTGCCCGGTAACAATATATAATGTAGCCCGCTAGCTTGCAGTCGTTGGATGTTCATCTTATAAAATAGCTCTAATGTAGGAGAGCGGTCATACCAAAAAAAGACCTGGCTGCCAAAAAACGACTGGGTGACATCAAAACGGCTTTTTAACACTCTTAAGCATCTGTTGCTAGGACAACGGTAGCAGAGACCGACAACATACTCAACGCTGAATGTTTGGGACAGTTGTAAATCTTCCAAGAATTGGCAGTCCTGCCAACATTTCTCTAAGAGCAAGGCTTAAAATCGTCATGCGCGAAAAAGCTAATCAAATTCCCCTAAATGTGAGTTGAAGCAATTCTGCATGGAGAAGTGGGCCAAAAATCCACAGCACTGTGGGAGACTAATCAAGAACTAAAGAAATTGTTTGGTTACAGTTATTGCTACTAAAGGTGGCGTAACCAGTTAGTGAGTCTAAGGGGGCGATTACTTTTTCTTAGTTTTGAATTTAATAAAATGTCAAAATGTGTTATCTGTACACTCTGGTATCTTTAATTTAAGATAAGCTTTTGGCAAATACCTTTCACGGTCCTGTATATTGGAGCATTGAATGCATTTGGCATAGTATAAAATCTGCAGGTTCCAAGGCTATACGCTACTCTACCAGGAGTATTGATTTGCCTTTGAAATCCACCAATGTCCTTCCATACAAGGATGGTAGGATGCGGCTCCAGATGGAGCACAGGTCCAAAAAGTGATTTAATCTCAAAACAAGAGTGACAGTGAGTGGCACAGGGCCCAAGACAGAACTCCAAGGGGAGAGCTTTACACGCCCCTTCGAGGGTACCGTGCATATTTCTGAAATATATTCTACTTTTATTGCTTTTCCGTTAGTGTGTATCCAGAGCTGGACCAGACGTCACACCAGGCCAGATGGTTCTCACTTTTGCTGCGAGGCTGGATTCCGATGGAATTCCACTGCCAGTAAAGTTATTTTGAATAATAAAGAATGAGAGAGGAAAATAGCAGAAATGGGCCCGTTGGAACTGTTTGGGATGGGGGGGGGGGGGGGAGCTGAATATGGGCAGTTATGGCAGCATCTGGATTAACATTGTCCGATTGAATTAAGCTTAAACTGGGCGGGAAATCCCCAAACGGGACCCGTCGCAGCATTCTTGCCATTCTTCAGGGCTGATGGCCGGCACCTCCCTTTCACTCAAGGGTTGGCCGGCATTCCGGACCCTTTGAGCGACCCGGGCGGGCGGGAGAGAGAGAGGGGAGCATCGGGTCCCGGTTGCAGTGGCTTTCTCCCTCCCGTATGCCACGTACACAGCAGCAGCAGCAGCAGCAGCAGCAGCAGCAGCAAAGCAAGCAGGCCCCTGTGCTGCGGGATCCTGCTTTGGTGCACACTCGAGGAGGGAAACCTCTGGTCATGTCGCGTTATTTCACAGACATGGCGACCCGGGCCTTAAGCTCTAATTCTCAGCATGGCTTCCTCCATCATAATTTCCAAACCAGGAAGAATAACAAAAATGTACCTTAACGTTTAAAGGGCGATCTATATTAAACGTGTCAAAACTTCTCAAACACCACACTGATTGTTTACGGTATACCTAGTGTGAAAGCAGTGGTTTTCCAAAACTGATCTGTAACATCGCAATTGAGCATTAAATGGCATCTATGAGTTAACTCCTTTCAGGCTCCTCAGCAACAGGCCATGACATCATTTAGTATAATTCACATGATGATAACGTACCAAAGAACTCTGCTCGCCCCAACCGATCTAATGCATTTAAATTATTAACTGAAATCAACAGGGCCAAGGCGCATATGTACATATACATATAGAGAGAGTCTGGGGTGCCTGTGCACCAGAATGCCGTCACGCTACCCATTCCCTGCAAGTTAATTTAAGAAAAAAAAGACTCTGGAATTTCAGACCCATTACAGTTTTACGGGCATGCTTGAGTCCGTTTTTCACCACACAGCCTCCTCCTTTTTGGAAAGTTCAGAGAAAACTATTCCCTATACATTCCTATGGGGAGGATCACAAGCAGGAAATAATGATGATGACAATAAAATTAAAAAGATGGACTGAATTTTGAAACAGCTGATGCTGAGGCATGCAAGTCAGTAGGCTAGTGTTACCGCACGACTGAATAACAGTAGAAAAAAATAGACACTGCACACTTGTTAATAGTACGACGCGTTAGGGAATTCTACACAAATAAGTGATAATGCCAATTAATATGTCACGTGTATTTGTGTTGCTTCTGCAGCAGACACACAGCAGAACTAAAGTGTAAAACCGGTATTAGCTCCCAAATAAAAAAAATCATAACACAGCAGCAAACTCCATAGTATCTCTTTTAGATACTAACAGATTCAGGGGGTAAACAAGATGGTTTGGGTCCCCTTGTCCCATTAGAGGGAACGGTCACCGCAAATCATTACAAAGTTATTCTGGGAGATCAGCTTTATCCCATGGTGAAACATTTCTATCCTGATGGGAGCTGTCTCCTCCAGGATGACAATGTCCCCATCCACCAGGCACGAGGGGTCACAATGGTTTGATGAGTGTGAAAATTATGTGAATCATGCTATGGCCTTCACAGTCACCAGATCTTTTCACCAGAACCTAATTGAATACCCATGGAGGAGTTTGGACAGCGCTCTCCAGCATCATCATCAAAACTCCAAATGAGGGAATATTTACAGGAAGGATGGTGTTTCGTCCCTCCAGTAGAGTTCTAGAGACTCGTAGAATCTACGCCAAGGCACATTGAAGCTGTTCTGGTAGCTTGTGATTGTCCAACACCTTTCTGAGATACTTCATGTGGATTTTTCCATGAATTTGTCACCCGTCTAGTATGTATGTATACGTGATAAATACAGTCTTAATATGTCCTAACTGAAACCAACGATTTTCTCATATTTCAGAGCCTTCTGACGATTTATACCGGGAGGACAAGAGTTTTTGGAAAGAGAAAACGAAGCCAATTCTTCCAACGTGGAGCTACAATCCAAATTCCATCAAGGTTTTTAAGGAAAAAATGTTTAGGTATTGCGCGAAAGGTCCGGAAATCACTCACCAAAAACAGCAGTAATGTTAGCCAATTAAGTCACAACTGGAACTTTTTACGTTGTAAATAATTTAGTCTGATTAAAAACCATACGAAGCCCTGTGCTCTGGAACCAATAAACCAGTCCGGTTTACTAGGAAAAAACTTAAATTCGCAAGCTTGAAACAAGAAGGGTTTCAACTGTTCAACGGGTTACTAGTTGATGCTTTGTTTAGCTTCAAAAATACTAGAGCTTTCCAGGAACGTATCCTTTCCTTTAAAGTCAGTAACATAAATATTAACGGTGTTAATCCAGACACCACAGATAGCCAAACACTAAAATGGATCAAAATCAAATAAATACACCATTTTACTCGAGATTGCTTAACATGGCAAAACTTAATTACATGTATGTTTATTTTGTTTGCTGAACACTGGCTCGCTCTCATTAGGTTTTTTTCCTTTTAAAAAATATCAAGCGGATTGTCTTGGATTGTCTATACACGTAGCACAATGCAAACTACCAATAAGTAAAGGTGCCACGAAAACTTGTTAATAAAAATATCAACGTGGGTCTTGAACAGGGACATAAATCTGTCACTTACCGACATCTGCATTACAAAAAGCCTGTTGAGGATGTACTGGCGAACAGCTGCAAGCTTCCGCGATTTCTTCCACCCGCCAAAGAAGCAACACCACTACAGTGGCAAAGAAACCGCTAATCGTACAAGTCATTTTTCAACACCCTTATAATTTAATTTTCTTAGAGGCAGAGATGTGAGAAAAGGACCAATATACGATGCGAGCTACAGACGTGCGATTTTCAACCAGATGCGAATTGTCCTTCACCGTATACTCTCAATAACAGCGCAGAGGTCGAAGTTCCTGTTCTCGTCTAGTAAGCTTCTTGAGTCTTCTCGCTGGCCGAAAGAAAATTCGAGATTATCCACCAGGTCGAATCTCTGTGGGTAAACACAACCTAGTCTGGTTGTTTGCTAATTTCAGCCACACGGTGTTCCGCTCCCACTGCCTTCTAAGGAACTGTTTTTCTTTTCACTGAGACCAGACTCATTTTATGCATTTTTATGGCTCCTCCCTCTCACAAATATTGGGTCATTCCTGTATGAGCACTTGTTCACTCGACGTGGAATTGATGGTTGACCCAAAATAATTGTTTTAAAGCCAATTATTTCAAAGGTTAATGGAATTGATTCCAGATTGACAGTAGTCAGTCTGTCCAGGTATCTAATTAATGCCAAAAAGTTGGAAGAAATGATGGGCTAATTGAATATCAAAGAATCACAACTTTCTACAATAATAAATTCACTTCTAAGTATCCCATGCAATATTTTCTTTTCTTTGTTCTTATGTAGTGTTCCAAAATGGGGGAAAGGGTGGGTTTATCATGTTTTGGATTAAATGAGTAACACATTATAACATTTTTTGAAAGGGCAGAGAGGTCTCACATAATGTTTGTCACTTGCTCTTGATTCCAGGCCCTTCACATTGTCAATTGCCTGTCCTGTTGCAACACCTCTCCCAATGACAACAGCTCCTGTTTAAGCCCCTCCCCTTCCAGTGAGAAGTAAGCAGCCAGTGAGCACAGTGCACAGTGAGCAGGAGGACAGCCAGAATTAAACAGAGGTTGCGTGGGTGTAATCACAGTAGTGGGGGGAAATCGAGGTTGTGACAAGACATGCCACCCACCCTGGCCTGCTTCCTCTTTCCCAAAGTCAGATCCCCTGTTAATATAATTTACAGTAAAAAAACCCACCTGAGTGCAAGGAAGCTGCTCAGGCCCGGTACGTGTGTAGGCAGACACCGCCACCGATACATATGTGGCAAATTTCGACTGCAGCTACCCGACCCCCTCACTCCCCATGTCTCACACTCCCTGCCAGTGGCTTCCGGAAACCTTCCGTACCTCCTTCTTCAAACGACCTTCATTCGAAAGACCGGAAATACCCACTGACCTGTCACTGTGGCCAGTTGAGAAGACTCAGCCAAAACGATGGCCCACGGATGACAAAGCAGGCTTCCGCCTCCACATTCTCTCTGGTGAGGCCCATGTCTCTGCAGTCAGATGCGCACCGTCACGGTGTGGCCTCCAACCACCACCACCACCGCGAGCGACAAACCCGGACTGACAACAATGCTTTTCCGAACCACAATAGCTTAATGGCGACCAGCTGACGTGCTGGAGGGATGATGTCCGGGCTTTCAGGCCTTTTTTAGGCTTTCCAGTTCCTGGGGCAGTATGTGCTGAATTTATCAAATGCATTCAGATAAAATGCCTGAACGCATTCAGGAGATTATATCCCTACCTTTGGGCTGTGAGCTTTTTGTTTTGGTTCTGTGGGCAAAGGTGTGAGGTTATTGCAATGAAAGGGGAGAGACCAAAGTAAAACAACAACAAAACAAAAAAAACAGCTCCTCTTCAGGCAACATAGACCCTCCGTGTGCCATTACCGTGATGCAGACGGTCACAGATCCCTCTCACTGCCATTTACTCCACTATGTGTGTGTTAGAGCGAAGCCTCTGATGGCTGTGGTGATCTACTAAAACTCGGAAAGAATGCCTTATCTTAACCAGACCAAATTGTTTTTTTGGCAATCACTTTTTTTCCAGAAACAAAAAAATGGAAATAACTCAAACAAAAGAACGTGCTGTTTGGCTAAATTTATGAGGAATTTGGGAACGTTGATGACACACTTTTAGCTGTTTGTGATGCAAAGAAAGAATTGCGGTGTGGATTTGTTTGTGTCTTAAAATCAGGAAAAGACCTTGCATACTACCTTAGCTATCCAAGCCTACATATTCCACTCACATCAGCTCTCTCTCAATAGGGCCCCTGTTAGAGGGACCCAGTGCTAACAGAGCCGTGGGGCCTGGGGAGCTTGGGAGGCTGAGACCAGAGACTGGAGATCACATACAAAGTTTTCCACCGTGTGTTTCCAGAACATCGGTGTGACTACAGCCAGGTGGGCACACATACACAACCACTGTATTACTGAGCCAGAATGCGCTATAGAATCCCAAAAGTCCTCTAATCTG